>JABWPP010000050.1:71174660-71244660 GCA_016920855.1 Puya raimondii | reverse complement strand
GAAGAGAGAGAGAGAGAGAAGAAGAGAGAGAGAGAGAGAGAGAAAGAAGAAAGAAAAGAAGAAAGAGAGAGAAGAGAAAAGAGGAGAGAGAGAGAGAGAAGAGAAAAGAGAGAGAAGAGAAGAAAAGAAAGAGAAGAAGAGAAGAGAGAGAGAGAAGAGGAAGAAGAGAGAGAGAGAAGAGAAGAGAGAGAGAGAGAGAGAGAGAGAAGAAGAGAGAGAAAGAAGAGAGAGAGAGAAAGGAGAGAGAGAGAAAGAGAGAAAAAAAGAGAGAGAGAGAGAAGAAGAGAGAGGAAAGAAAGAGAGAGAAAAGAGAAGAAGAAAGAAGAGAGAAGAAAAAAGAGAGAGAGAGAAGAGAGAGGGAGGAAAGAAGAAGAAGAAGAAAAAAGAGAGAAGAAGAAAAAAAGAAGAAAGAAAGAGAAAGAAGAAGAAGAAAGAGAGAAAGAGAGGAAAAGAGAAGGAGAGAGAGAGAAGAGAAGGAGAGAGAGAGAGAGAGAGAGAAGAAGAGAGAGAGAGAAGAGAGGGAAGAGAAGAGAGGAGAGAAAAAAGAAGAAGAGAAAAAAAGAGAGAGAGAAAGAGGAGAAAGAGAAAAGAGAGAGAGGGAGAAGAAGAAAAGAGAGAAGAAGAGAGAAGAAAGAGGAGAGAAAAAAAGAGAAGAGAGAGAAGAGAGAGAGAAGAAGAAAGAAGAGAGAAAAAGAGAAGAAGAAGAGAGAGAGAGAAGAGAAGAGAAGAGAAAAGAAAAAGAGAGAGAAAGAGAGAAGAGAAGAGAGAAGAGAAGAGAAAGAAGAAAGAGAGAAGAAGAAAGAAAGAAAGAAGAGAAGAGAGAGAGAGAGAAGAAGGGAGAGAGAGAAGAAGAAGAAAAAAAAAGAGAGAGAAAAGAAGAGAGAGAGGAGGAGAAGAGAGAAAGAAAGAAGAAGAGAGAAAAAAAGAGAAAGAAAAGAGAAGAAAAGAGGAGAGAAAGAAGAGGAGAGAAAGAGAGAAGAAGAAGAAAGAGAGAAGAGAAAGAAAAAGAAAAGAGAGAGAGAAAAGAAAGAAAAGAGAGAAGAGAAAGAGGAAGAGAAGAGAAAGAGAAAAGAGGAGAAGAAAAGAGAGAGAAAAAAAGAGAGGAAGAGAGAGAAAAAGAAAGAAGAGAGAGAGAAGAAGCTGATCGACACATCTGTAGAGTGTCGGGTTGAGTCGAAGTCATTTTGGTGTGAAATAGACGCATAGAGCACTGAAATCTCCCAAAACTGAAGGTCTCACAGCTTTTGAGTGCCCAGAAAGTGGAACTCGGCACCCAGATCCACAGTGCAAAGCTGAATAAGTTCATAAAGTCATTTCGGGCCCTCATTCTGAGCGCCAAGATGTTATTGTAGTATCCCGAATTAAGTTGGTGAGCTTTCTCAATTGTAATGAACAGTAATGACACGTGGCAGGTGCTAAGTGATTATTTGGGCGCAGGTTGAAGTTCCGGATCCTCTCTGCGGTCGTCGCTTCTCAGTCTAGATGCAATTTTGTGCCGTTTCGGACGCCCGAAAGTGGTTTTGGGTGCCCAAAACTAGGTTTTTTTGGCTGTGAAATAGGTTTGATCTCTTTAATCCGAGGGCTTTTTTATTCATCTAACTCATATATAAATAGACTCCCTGCATCCTCAACTCCCTCTTTTCACTTCTTCTCATTAGGGATATCTTCTCTACTCTATCTGCTACCTTTATTAAAGTTTAATTCAAGATGACTCGAAATAATTTTGAGCAAAAAATGAGCTAGATTATTCAAGCTAAGGTTATAAATTCAGCTCATTGTTCACAAGTCGTGTTTGACTTGTTATTGGCTCGAATTTGACTTGCTCGTTTAACAAACAAGCTAATCACTAGCTCACTTTTTCAGCTCGGAAAATAAACGAGCCAAACACGAGCTGATCCCAGCTTGCTTATGTTTGGGTCGAGATATCATAAAAAGTAAATAAGTAGTATATAAATATTAATTTTAGATTTATATATAGCAAATTTGAATACTATTTTTAAGTTTTTTTTTGTTTTGTTAACATAATTTTTAAATTTTAATAATAATTAGTAATAATAAGAGCAAAAGCAAGTAACAATAATGATAAATCCATCATGCCTCGACATGGAAGTCCAACCAGACATGTTAGTAGATCCGCAATATGAACAAAGTTTCTCCTATACGTGCATGACGTTGGAGTATGAAGCAACCTGTCAACTTTACATGTGTATAGACATCTAATCAAGCATTTTGACTTTTCAAAAGAAAACCATATTTAATACGTCCATCAATTAATCAAAGTTTTCTAAGGTACAACAATGTTCACTATAAATTTTAATTAAAACTTTCATTTCCAAAAAGGAAATCAAAATGTTTCTACATTAGGAGGCAATTAACTATTGCGCGTCCTCACTTCGTGCCATGCTCCACCCCACCTGATAGATCTATAAAAATAGAGAGATGAGAAACTTATAAAAGTTTTCTAGTAGGTACAGCAAGCCGGCGGGGGTCAGTTCCACCAATTGGTCCACTAGAATTGTAGCAATAATAAGAGCTGGAATGGAAAGCATGTAAACATAGCAAATAACAACCAGCTATACAAGCTATACTAAGCTAAGATTATGACCAGCAGAAATGTAAACGGGTATAATCATGCATCAATAGAACAACTAGTTCTTCAGCCTCGACCTAATCTTAGTCCTAGGCCTCCAGCTCTAACTATTTACTCCTGAGTCGTTGTCGATTGCCTTAACTATGCAGTCTCGAGCAAGTTATGGTCAGTGGTCCTAACAATTCAGCCCCGGGACTGTGGTCAAATCACGACCGTTCTTTCGAAAGTGTTCACCCTACCTCAAGGTTGATCAAACTACCAAGGCAGCGATAGAGAGCATAACATCTGTGGCAGTCACTATGCTCCATGATCAGGCAACAGTAGCAATAGAATGTGTCAGATGTCTCTACTAGCAAAAAATAAACTACTAAAAGAAACTTTATTGACTAGAAGTAAAATTACAATGAATGGAAATGCAAGCAATTTGGCTTGGATTCTCCGCTGGGACTTGACCTTCTAAAGGACACTACATTTGACCGCTTCAAACGAGCCGGACTTTGAACCCTCGAGAATGAATAAATTTGGTGAAGTTAATGCGCCCTAGAAGACTGGGATCTCGGCTAAGAACTTGATTGTAGCTGAACTCCCTAAAGAATTTGTTGAAAGAAAGAACTAAACCTACCTAATTAAATTTGCCTAACTCAATCTACTTTCAAACTAAAGCTAATGAAACTAATGAAATACTACATCTACCAACTTTCTCTCTAAATCTCTCGAGCTCATGAATCTTTAGAATGATCGAAAAAAGAGGATCCTCCCTTTCTCTTCGAAAGTATTTATAGCTTTTTCAATCTGACTTCGAAACCTGCAAAATCTCGGCCAAATTCCAAAATCTTCATTCACAATTATCTCTTTTTCTTATATTGAATGGCCGAGATTGCTCAATATAGTGGTCTAGATTTCTCCTTTTTGGTTCAATTTAGTATTCTTTTCCTTGATATAAACGGATCAGATTACCTTTCCTCTTTAAAATCCAACTATCGGATTTTGGTATCAATAGTCAACATAGCCACTGAGGCACAATAAGCAAGACTACTACACTAAGTCCATTATATCATCATAATATCATTTAGTATGTTCTAATCAGGATACTTTGGTAATAATGGCGATAAAACATGTCTCAACAAACCTATACTTGGTGCTATCGCTATGAGCTCTAGTGGATAAATATATATGTCCTCAACAATTATGCATGCTAGTTTACAATGATCCAACAATGACCATGGAGAGGGAAAGGTTGGTAGTCGAGCTAACCATGACGAAGCTGACCTACTATGAGTGGGTACCCACTTTAAGATGTTAATTCGACAACGTCGACGCATTCTCGATTCTCCAGCCCTTGCCTAGACCTAAAGGGAGCATAAACACATCACCCACAACTCTAGGGCACAAGATACAATCAAAGAAACCCATGAGGACCTACATTTTAGGTTCAGGAGGTTGAGGTTGCGGAACCTCATGTCTAGGTTATGGTACCACCTCAGGTTTTGAAATCTGTCCTTAGGTTCCGCAGAACTCAAAACCGCACCCATGCCTGCTCCATTGCTTGGTTTTGGAAACAATCACCTATATTTTGGAACCAAGCTCCAAGGTAGCATGTTTGTTATAGCAACTTGGTGAGATTTGCGGAGTAGCTATGTCAATTCATCTAGAATCTTTCCCAAATGTAATAAAGAACTTGTAATGCCTTATGTTGGGAATCTGGTACTCGCCCTGATACCAAATTTTGAGAATTCGCAACTCGCTCTGATACTGACTGCTGTTGATCCGGAACCTGTGAGAATCCGAATTTTTGGGAATTTGGAATTCTCAGTGTTCCTCTCCCCCATTACTGTGTTTTTGCTCGGTATACGTATATAATACAGATATATATGTATATATAGGTATATAAGTGAGTTTTGGTGGAGTTTTTAAGTTTTCGGATTTTCGTCGCGGAGAGTGAACGGCTTAACGGCGCGATCCGTGTCGGCGTGCGACGCACGGTTTGAAAGTTATTGCATCTTTATCGCAGATCGCTCGAAGGTTACGTTTTATGTTTTCGCGATCGAGTCCCCGTTTTCGCACCTTTTCGCGCGATTTCGAATCGCAGGGGCCTGGGAGGATTTTGTTGCCTTGGGAGGGAGATTTTGTGGCTGAGAGGGAGGGGTAGGTAGGGGGTTGGTGGAGGCTTTAATGGGATTTGACCCAACACACCCCTCTCTTTACTTAGTCAACACTCCACCCTCACTCTCTCTCTCCCTCTCCCTCACTCTTTCTCTTTTCCTCAGCCCCAGCCAGAGCCCGAGCTCCCCCTGCCCCTTTGGCCTCCTCCCCGAGCCTTGCCGGCCGCCGCCGGCCACCACCTGGCCGGAGCATCCCCGGCCACCCCTCTCTCCTTGTTTTCTCTTTTTCTTCTTCTTCTTCTTCTTCTTCTCTGAGGTGAGCACCCAGGGGGAACCCATGCGTGAGCCCCCCTGAGGTGACTGGGCTGCTGGCGCCGCCGGAGTGCCGCCGGAGCGCCGCCGGAGCCGCCGCTGGGCTGCTGGAGCTGCTGATGGAGGAGCTGCGGGCCGAGCATGGTGGGGCCGCGCCGCCGCCGCCTCCCGACGCCGGAGAGGGTGAGCTTGGTCACCCTCGGGACCTCCGGCGCCGCCTCCTCCTTCCCCGGCCATCGCCGTGCCGCCGGAGCGCCGCCGGAGCCGCCGCGGGCTCGGTGTAGCCAGCTAGGGCATCCGCAGCTTGGGTTGCTCCGCCGCCGCCACCCGCCGCCCTTTTTTGTCGCGGTCACCTCCCAACCGACGGCCGGCGACCTCCTCTTGCCGGTGCTCGCGTCGCCGCCGGCCGCCGTCGCCGTTTGTTGCCGGAGCCGCCGTGCCCTGTCTCGGGTTGCCAACCCGAGAGCAGGCTCGCTCCCCCCCGCGCCGCCGCCGCCGGGTTCCTGTTCCTGCCCGCCTCCTGAGGTGAGCCCCCTCTTCCCTGTGACCCTCTAGACTGACAGTGGCCGCCGCCGGCCTTGCTTGCCGGCCGGCAGCCGGCCGGAGCTAGTTGCTCCGGCCGGGGTCTGGTTTTTGCTGTTGTTGGCCGCGCCGAGGATTTTGGAGCCCCTGGTGCTTCCCGAGGCCCGGGAAGGTGAGCATGAGGATCATGGCATCTCACTGATCATCATGCTCACCTCCATTTTGGTTTTGCTCGAGCCGCTTCGTCATTCGGCCTTTGTCGGGTCATTTTGGACCTTGGCGCCCTGTTTTTATGCAATTGCTGGGCCAGAGACTGTTCTCGTCGCAGTGGGATTGTGAGCACGGTTTCCGTGACGTCGTTACCTATCCGCTGGTGCTTGCGGAAGGTCGAGCGGACGAACGGATTGCTCGAACGGCTTAATTTAGTGCTTGTATGTATGTGTATGTTGCTTGTTTGGGGACTTTGGCGTTTGTGACAGCGTAGCGACGCTGTGGGCAGCAAGGGTAAGGTCTTGGAGACCCTGTGGACTGCTTGTCCAACCCCCTCGCCCTTCGTGTGGTTTCGGACTTGTTTCCGACGCGTTTTTCGATGAAATAATCGACAAAACGCGCGTTTCTAGTGGTGCGACTCGCTCGCTGTTTTCACAAGCGACTTGGCTTCGTCATTCAGCCTTGTTGGCTGTTCCTCAACGCTGTCCCGAAGTTCCGGGGACAGCGGTTGAGCGACGAAGGGTTCCGGTGCCATTTCGGCATTTTTCGGGAACCCGGGAGGCCTTTTCGGGTGCGTTTTTGGTCGTGGCACCCCGAGCTTGTGCTCGCTGTCCCAGCACTTGGTTTTGTGTGTTTAGGGACAGCGAGGGACGTGTTCGACGTTCTAGTACCCCCCTCAGGGGCTTTGTATGGTTTCGGGATCGTCCCGGTGGGTTTCCCGGGCGATCCGCCGGTGTCGGGATGTGAGAGCTTTACGTTTAGCGTCGACTTGGTGGACCTTGACCGTGTGAGTCTTTCGTAGGTCCTGTCGCGGTTCCCGAGAGCCGTCGGTGTTAGATTGGATCTTACCTACAGGTGGGTGCTTCGATCCGGAGTCGGTTCAGTGGACTACGGTGATACCTTTCTATCCCTTCTTTGGCATTACAGTTTTTAGTTCACTTGACTCCCGTAGACTCTACTTATATGCGTGCTTGGATAGTAGAGTAGTTGTAGTTGCATGGTTCTTGAGACGACCCAGTTGGTCGGTAGTGATCGCCTATTGTTCCGAGCGATCCTAGTTGTGGTTTGCGTGGTTCTTGAGACGACCCAGTCGGTCGGTGGTGATCGCTTGTCATTCTGAGCGATCCTAGTTGTAGCTTGCATGCTCCTTAAGACGACCCAGTTGGTCGGAGGTGATCGCCTGTTGTTCCGAGCGATCCTAGTTGTGGTTTATTGGTTGCTTCTCGGCTTGTTGCCGTTCTGTGGATTGAGCATCTGCATCGATCGTCACAGCTCTTCTAGCACTTCACGTACACCGCGGTCTGATCCACCGTTTGGAGGTGTTCTTTTCCGGAAAAGGGTCGTTGAGTTTGTGCCGACCCGTGAGCCTTGATGCAGTGCGTCCAGAAGGTTTATGTGCCTATAGATGAGCAGGTGACAGTGCATGGGATGCGTCCCGGTGGTTTTAGATTGGGTTTACTTTGTGGTTTTCCCTTTGATGCATACTAGTTGCTTACAGTAGCATAGTTATTTCAGTTGTATGTTAGCCTCATACTTACTTGTGCTACTGTATACCATATCTATCTTTTGTTGACCCTCGTGCCGGTGTGTACACCTCGCCTTCGTCGGCTTGCGGTACCCACTGGGAGGGGAGACATGCGTGCATGTTCTCACCCCCCCACCCCCATTACAGGTTTCAGGTGAGCAGGGTGGTGAGTGTCAGGACGCTGCGAGGCACGCCTAGATAGTAGCTCTAGAGGTTCCGACTCGTGAGGCTACATCCCCAGATTTGGTTATCACCCTACTTTCGCCTATTAGATGTCATTTGTGGTTCAGTTATTCTTTGAGCTTACTCTAGCATGCTTATGTGTTGTGAATTTACTCCTTATGATTATGTGATGATAGCATGCTTGGATTGATTGGTTGTATCCTTGTTTTCCAGTCGTTTTATTTATCGAGCATTTTGGTTTACTACCCCTCGTGGTAGCGTCGTAAAACAAGGCTTCCGTGTGGGAAACGGTTTTCAAATGGATTTCTGATTGCTCGGTTTTGTGATTTCAAAAAAGAGAGTTCTCGTGTGGAGAACAGTTTTCAAAGGCTTCTTCAATGATTGAGATTTGGGTTTCAAACTAAAGCTTCTGGGTAAGGAGCAGCTTTCTAGAATGATTGTTGCTTGTGCATTGCATCATCCTTCGCTTAAGGATTTGCTTAGATTCATACAGGTTTAAGGACTGTTAGCTGTATGAATCTCTCGTTGTGTTGATGTGCTGTTGGGATGAATGAATGGTGGTTGTGATCCTGTTGTTTGTTGTTGGACGCCGTGTAAATACAGGGAAGGCTCTGTCCGTGTGTACAGTGGACCCTGTATTTGTGGCGGGTCTGTACGTGGCGCGGGCTAGACTTTTCAAAAAAAAAATTTAGCACGTTTTTCCGCATCTTGAACTAGCCCGGGGCGTGATAGAACCTGCTCCGGTACTGGTTGTTAGGATTCCGTAAAGAAAGCGTCAAATTGGATTTTTATCATAAACCCGTCTTCTTAGCCAAAAGCTATTATTGCCATAACCATAAAATGAAGAAAAAATTAAACAAAAAATATACAGGTGAAATAAAATTCACTAAATAAGAGAAATTACACATGACTCCTCTTCTGCAACAGAGTAGCTTCAACCTAGGCCCTTTTTTTTAAATCTCTTTCACCTCTCTCTCATCTTTTTTAAACCAAAAAGACTTCTCGGTTTTCTCTCTCACATGCACCCATGCATGAGGTACATGCAACCTGGCCTAGCTTTCCCCTGCTTCAGACACAACCGAAAAAATCTCTCTCAGCTGTACCTCCTAAGGCTTACTCCAACAAATTGCATACATGGAGCTATATATAAAGCCCACCCAAGATGTACCCAAATCTATTAATAATTAGGAATCGTACTCTAATTAATATTTAAATTTAAATTAATTTATCTTCAAGTGATTTAAATATTTATCCTAATTTAATTAGTACTCTACTACAAATCTAACCAAATCCTAACAATCTCCACCTTGGTTTGATTTGTAATTTTCAACCGCTGCGTCGAGCTTATCATGCAAGCTCCACCTTGAGCTTGTCTCCTTCGCTCGATTTTGCCGAATCCACTGCTCCTCCTCGAGCAGCTGCACATTAATTACTTTTGGAACCCAAATTAGCTTAGCTCCCGTTCTGACCATGCTCCAGTTCAGAACATATAAGTTCCTGTGCTTGTTCGCCTCGCATACGACCCGATCTCGCTTTTGGACTCTAATAGCTCCACCTGAGGCTGAAAAATTGCAACTGTTCGAGTCCAACGTGCCTAATAAGATCAAATGCTGCTTCAAATGGGGAACATGCCGCACACCTGTGAGCATCCTCACGACCCCATCGTGCATCCGGATCTTCATAGTGCCGACTCCCACAACTTTGTACGCCGTCCCATTTCCCATGAGAGCTTTTTCACTTTGATCTTGTAGTTGCTGTTTTCTCCCCTGTGCAGGCTAATTAGCAGCTACAGCAGAGAAGTGTAGCAGCAGCAGCAGTGTAGAAGAAACACCAGCTGTAATCTTGTATTAGCTACAACAACAACTAAGGGGCATTAACCCTCAGCCTATTTCCTACTTCTTCTTCTCTGCTAGCTAGAACCCAGCTGGAGCATCAGCAGTAGCAGCCAGCAGCAGCATCAGTAGCATCAGCAGCAGCAGCAGCATCAGCAGGCAGCAGCATCAGTTGCAGCAGCATCAGCTGTAGCAGCATCAGCTGTAGCAGCATCAATAGAATAGTGGCAGCACTTGGTCACTTTGTAAAATTGAAAGCTCTCAACTGTTCGATTTGTTTTCATGAGTCCTAGGTGAAGATGAGAGCTTGTAGGGTAGCTTCACTTACTAGATTCTTGGTAAGTCAACCTAAATTGCTGGATTTTGATGTTTAAGTTGAATTTATTTCATTCTTGGATTTTGATGAAAATTTTCTTGTTTAATCCAAGTAGTTGAGCTAATAGTGATTTGGAATAGATCATAACTTCAACCCTAGCTGATTGAAGATTCTCTCTTACTGGATTAAAGGTTAGTTAAGTGGAATTTTGGGTTAATTAAGTTTTTCCAACCTACTTTACTTCTATACTGATTTTAGTATCTATTTTGATCCAATTCCACCCCTTGCTGATTTTAGTATCTATTTTGATCCAATTCCACCCCTTGGCTGAGAATAGTTTATGTTCATTGGTTGTTTTCATGTCTAGGAGCTGAGGTGCAACTTAAGTAATTTATGCCTTCCTCCCGTCTCCTTGTTTCTCTCTTTGTTGGCTGGCCCCTGTGCAGTAAGCAGGCAAGCAGCAGTGACAGCAACAGGAGGGAGAAGAGTTTAGACCTAAATCCTAGTTTCTAGGGCTTTAGTGCTATGATTTAAATCAATTGGTATGATCTGGTTGAGGTGGAGAATTAGGGGATTACTTACCATCAGCTGAATTAAGGTTGGTGATAGTGAACTTAGCTTTTCTTCGAATCGAATCAATTTTCGTTAGATTTTTTAATTGATTTTTTATTCGATTAAATCTGATAGGAATTTATCGAATTTCTCTTTACTTTCCTGTTAATTGAAACTAGGGGAAGGTGCTTGTGAGGTCTCACCTTGATCCGTGATCGGATTAGCGTTCCAAACTATTTTATTTTGTCGAATTTGACGGAATGCCCTTTAAGTCTATTAAAATCCTGCATCCATATTATTGTTTGATCAAGTCTTGTGTTCTAACTTAGATTCATTCGAAATTCATGTTGAGTACTACAATTTAGACTTGGATCATGTTAAACCTATTTTTAGTGATTTTAGAAACTGAATTGGAATTCAAAACTAGTTGAAAACCTGCTCTATATTGAAGTTAAATTTCGGCGTTATTAATTAACTTAGTTAACTATTTTTACCCTTTTCTCACCCTAGTTAGAGGATTGTAAGTATTTGGAATAGTGTAAGTTGAGTTTACGCCCGTGCTGAGGGGCCCGAGTAAATTTTTACAGCAGTTGCTAGACTAGATTGTATAAGAGGGTGCCATCTGGATCGACGATGGTCCCGAATCTTGGATTTTTGCATCGGATTGTCCGTAGGGCACGTGAGTCACGGTCTTATGATCTAACATCCAGCATCCTATCTTTCCTGTTAAGTGTAGTTTTGATAATATATATTTTATAAGATTGATTTTGCAGACGACGGATACTTCAATCGGTAAAATATAGTATCTTAACTTAGTGCAGACATAGTACAGTGCCAAGCATACTTTTTCTTTTGTCTAATAGCGCCATTTGGCATCGAACAAACATCTGCTTAAATAATAAACTGCTCGCTCTTCTTTTAGCTCATTTTCTTGAGCTAGCAAGTATCATAAGTTTTCCTCTGCAGCCAAGATGTACAGTTTCATCGGCTGTCCCTTCCAACGATGAATAAAAACCGCAGGTTTCACCAAGTATTTTAAATATTTTCGAAAGTCTTTTGGTGCTCCTCTGTTCATACGAATTCCTTCTGATTTTTTAGCCAAAGTAATGGAGCATACTTCTATTCTACTGGCTAGGTTCAATATGAACCGTCTCAAGTAGCTTATTTTTCAAATAAGCTTTGTAATTCTTTCTTGATTTTGGGTGGCGGTAATTCTATAATCACCTTTGCCTTATTCTTATCTATCTCGATTTTTTTCTGATGAACCAAAAAACTAAGAAATTTTTCAGCCGATACCCCGAACGCGCACTTCAGAGGATTCATTTTTAAATTATATTTTCTCACGCGTTTGAAGACTAATTTTAAATCGGCCCAGTGATAGGTTTTAGATATGGACTTCACCACTATATTGTTGATGTAAACTTCTAATATTTTACCGATCAGATTATGAAAAATAAAATTCATTGCCCATTGGTAAGTGGCTCCGGTATTCTTTAAGTCGAAAAGTATCACTATCTACTCAAAAATTTCAACTGACCCCAGACATCTGAAAGCCGTTTTCGATACATACTCTTCGATTATAAAAATTTAATTGTAGCCAGCATGTCCGTCTATGAACGACAATATTTTATGGCCATCTGCGACATCGACTAGCATATCGACTATTAGCATAGGATATTATTCATCCTTAAGGCGTAACCGTGTTCAAGTTCCTAAAATCAATACAAACCCTGAGTTTATCCTTTTTTTTATTCATCGGAACTATATAAGAAACCCAGTAAACATTATGAGCCACTCTAATAAATCTGCCTTTTAAAAGGTTTTCAATTTCATCGTTTATTTGCAGTACGATATTCAACTCAAACCTACGAGCAGGTTGCTTATAAGGCCTAAATTTTTTTTTTATAAGGAGCCTATGCTCTACAATCTTTTGACTAAATTTCGGCATCTCCTTGTAGCTCCAAGCGAAGCAGTCTTTATATCTCCTCAGTAGGTTGATCAGCTTCCCTTATTGTTCCGCCGAAAGTTTTGCACTAATGAAGGACAGTCGTCTGTCCTCGTCTGACCCTAAATTTACCTCGATTAGAGGATCTTGAATCTCCATCTTCTTTTCATCGGTTTTGATCGGTGACTCTTCAAATTCCTCTGCGAGATCATTTTCGGCTTGGATTTCTATCGTCGATTCTTCTGTTTTACTTAATTATTCGGCCTTGCCAGCCAAATCGTTTCTTTTGACTTTTCGTGTTTGCCCCTGTCGGCTGAATCATCTGATTAATCTACTATTCTGTCATCGACTCTGCTAGCTGAATCATTTCCACTGTCAGCCCCTTCGGCCGACACTTTAGGCCGAAGCTCCTTTAGAGCCTCGGCTCTCGGTTTTTGATATTCTATTTCAACCAAGTCGACGGCTCTTCAGTTGCTGCTAGCACCTTTTCTTCTCTTTAGAGTACCAATTGTACCCCATCTTCGGTGATCCGGATAAATAAGATTTGGTCCGAATCAGCTTCGGTCCAATTCACATGGCCGATGTCCCCATGTTCACATCCACTAACCGCGGCCTTTCTTTGGCCGCGTGTAGTACCCCTGGGGCCTAACTGACGGAATGACTGTAGTATTTTAGACTGTCCGACACTTCTGGAGAAGGTCGAGACAAGTCGGAGTCGTTTCGGCGTCAAATAGACGCGAAAACGGACTCGGAGCACCGAAGCGAGCCAAAACTGAAGTTTTGGGCTTTTGGAGTTTCGGGCGCCCGGATGCTCTGTTTTGGGCGCCCAGTTGTTCAGTGCCCGCCCAGTTGTTCAGTGCCCCCTTTTTCTGATAATTACTAAGTCATTTCGGATCCATGTTTCGGGCGCCCGGAAAGTGAGTCCGGAAATCCTGCCTCGTGAGTATCGAACGGCTCGACACGTGTTGATCGGTTGGTGAGATCCGCCGGACCAGGTTTTGGCGCACCGGACCGCGGCGGAGAGTCCGATGGCCGAGTTGGTGCAGGCTGAAGAACCGGGCGCCCACTTCTTGAGTTTCGGGCGCCCGGAAGTGTGGTTTTCTGCTGAGGACAGGTTAGTGTAATTCTGTTCTTGAGGCTCATTGCACCGAAACTAGTGGTCTATAAAAGATGTGGACGACCTCCCCTGAGGCTCTTTTCTCCCCTCTTCAAGGTGAACTCGGAGATTGCAAGGGAAACCCTCTCTTCTCTCCCAATTTCATCTTCCTCCATTGATGAACTTGGTTTCCTGCTGAAACTGCAACGTCGACCTGGAGTGTACGTGCTCGTGTGCAGTGTAGGAGTATCCAAATCCAACGAAACTTGGTTTGTTGGATAGAGGACTCGCAGTGGAAGAAGTGGAATCCTTCCAATCGCGATTTGGACAGGTATGTAAGCTACAGTTGATGTTTTACTGGACCCCTGGTGTTCTTGAGCTGAAACTTGGGTTTTTCCTTTGTTCTTGGGATCCAATCTCTTGGGAGCTGGAATTACGAAGTGAAGATTGATCCTTCCACTTTCCTTGCTGGTTTGGAGGTCCTTCCCACCTCGATTGAGGATTCAAAGGTGAGTTCTAGCTCAGATTTTGAGTAATGGCTTTAGTGCTGAATTTTTGGGTCATTGATGGAATTTCTTGGATTTTTAGATCCAGATCTTTGTGAGGATCTTTGGAGAGGTTTTGGATTGTTCCATCACTGTTTTTGAGAGGTTTGTGACCCCTTTCTATGAGCTAGATTCGTTGGAATCCTTGAATTCTTGCTGTGTTTGTGTTTTGCTTAAGTGCTGGAACTTCTGGATCCATGTGCAGGAGGGTCCAGATGTTGACCTGATTCAGTGTTTAGGCTTTTTGGGCATCGAGTCGAACTCCGATTTGGCTGAAATTTGGAGGGTTTGTTCTTGAACCTCTGCTGGTGAGTTGAGCCAAATTTCACTGCATTTGGACTTAGGATTTGGATTTTATCGCATGTTGATCACATGTGGGTTGTGCTGCCAGGCTGCAGTTCTGGGCTGATGATCTGGGCGCCCAGAACAGTGCGCAGGTGGGTCCGAATCTAGAGGTTGCAGATTTGAGCTCGATTTCGGCCGGCGTTGTTTGGAGGCCTTCCACTCGACTCCTAGCCGCTGTTGGATAGCTTTCGAGGTGGGTTGATGTTACCGAAATCGCCGGATTTCCTCCTAAGTGTAGAGAGTGCAGCATGCTGTTTTATTATCTGTTAAATCATGTTAGTAGCTCGAATTCGTGAATTTGCATGTGTTTATATGAAATCTGAATTTGGAGCATAAATTGATAATTTATTGACATGACTTTACATGCTGAACTGGGAATTGACTTAGGAGAAAACTTGCGAACATACAACCGTCACTTTTCGAACTGTTATCAGATTTAGCTCTAGGAGCCGTTTCTGTTCCTGTATCACCGCTGTTAGTGCGAGGTGGATACTTAGTTCGTTATAGGACGAGTTTACGCTCGTGCTGGGATGCCGAGCTTGTTTTTACAGCAGGGTTAGACTGTTCTGTATTACCGGGTGCCGTCGGGGTTGACGGTGGACCTAGACTCTTGTTTTAGCTTCTGGTTGTGCTGAGGGCACGTGAGCTTAGAGTCTTTGACCCCTTTTGACCCTTTGTTCTTTGACTATAGCCTGCCGGAGCCTGTTTGTGCTCGACAGAGATACGCGTACTAACTCGGCTGGGTAGCTCCCCCGAGTGCCGCTCCGGAGTGAGGCCTCTTTTGCGTTGATGTCGCTACAGATTGTGGATCTAGTTTGGACCGGCTACCCTATTTGGTAGTGTGCGGTGTGGCTAGGCAGTTGGCTGGACGAGCCCGTTTGGGCGGTTCCGATAGATTGGGTCAGGGATGATTTCTCACTTTGGTGGTGCTTACTTGAGAGTTGACTTGGATAGTGGTAGGGTAGTGGCATGATAGCTGTTGAGTTTATTCCAGCTTACTTTATTGTTCTTTACCTACCAGCTATACTGTTAGTCTCGTAGACTTAGTGGGTGGACCGTAGAGGTCGGTATCGGTACCCACTGAGGACTACTTCTTTTGATAGTAGTTCTCACACCCTTTGTTGCCACCTTTTTGCAGAGCCTTCTTCTGTTGCGGCTGCTGCGCCTGTTTCCGCGGATCGAGGTAAGGGAGTCGCGAGCTAGATCCCTACCTGTCCCTGTTGTCCCTAGAGGAGGACCCTACTGGAGATAGTTTATTTTGAGTTGTGCCATGTACATATACTGTGGATTTGTACCTATTTTGGTTGTGGTGGACCTGTTGTATTTTGGACTCTATATGTACAGGTGGCTTTTGTTATTAGTCTGTTTTATTTCAGCTCTATATATCTCTTGTAGTGGCTTGTTTGTTTGTTTACAGGTTAGCTATCGCTTCGTATACATAGAAAAATTTATGTATACGGCGGATCTGTTGGCGAGCCCGGGGAAACGAGTAATCCGGGGCGTGACACCGCGATTTTCTCAACGCGATTTCCAATCCATTGGAATAATTTTTCATGGAGAGTAGAGGGTACGCACTAGTTAGCGTGGATCTAATCACGTCCCAGCAGCAAGTTGTAGTGGCTACTAGCGTCCACCATAAAGAAAGGTGTTCTGAGAGTCTTGGACCCAACCGTCAATTCGGTTATCAGCACCCTCCGCGCTTGCTGACCGCTTCTCATGAAGTCGGTCATGGTTGTGTCATTGGGTTTGAAATCATCTTCATTCTTGCCCAACTTCTTGAAAAATGACATGGGCATTACGTTCACTATAGCCTCACCATCTATCATCACCCGGCCAACTGGCCATCTTTCTATTAAGGTCTTGATGTACAGAGGCCTCACGAACCTGATCTGTAGGGCTGATGGCTTTTCAAATACCATCGCATCGGCCATTTTGATGTCCTCCAATTGGAGTTGGGCCACAGCCAGCACCCCTTCATATTGAGGCTGCTACTCAGCCTCTTCCGTCTCTGCCTGAAGTGAGCACGATAATGCTTACACCATACCTACATCAGCCGAACTTCTTTCGGCTGCATTCTTCTCGGAACTCTGCTTTTTCTCATCGGACCCTTTTGCCACTTCAGCCGAAGACTCACTCTCCGGCTCAATCTCTCTATTTGGTTGGCTACCACTCCCGCTTGACGATAGTCTTCAAAGAAGCGATCTTATCTTCCAACTCCTTGCGAGTGACTTTCTTTGTCGGCTCTACCGGAGCCGACTGAACCACCTGGGACTTCAACCACAACAAGGTAGTCGAGCCCCCTGTCTCGTTATCGCTCTTTATGGATTGCAAGGACAATCACTGCTCGGACCGTTTCCACGTGTTTGGCCTGATTCCCTTCGCTTCTTTTCAGTGATGCCTCATCTTGGCTTGCAATCTTTGTTACCGCCGTTTCTGAGTTTACGTTATGACCGGCCCATACCGTCTAGCCAGTGCCCTTGTTGTGAACCATTTATTTGATGGCACGTCGCCGACGTCTTCACCATTCTGATGTTATCTCTCAGAATCTCTCTCATTTCTCATGGTCTTGGCCATGGTTGGATCCTTAATTTATTGACTAATCTTCGACCGAGGGCTTTTATTTCTCCCTGGGTCATCCTCTCAACTTCAAGTTCGGGTCTCGGCTGCGGGTGCTGATACCACATGGGCCGATATCCCTGATTCTTTTGCTGCATACTGAAAGGTCGCTTCGGATGATCCTTTCGGCTCACCTTCTCCCTGGTCTGGTAATATTCTTTTATGACCTTCTGAATTGGCAGGTCTGTCTGCCACTACGAATGACGCACCTCGCACGGTTCGATGGATTTTTCCGTGGGGTAGTATTCATGATTCAGATTTGTATAATATGTATGTGGGTATCAGGTATTGCGGGTCCATGGCTTCCAATAGACGCAAGCGTCTATTGTTAATTACCCCCTGGAGATTGGGGCACCTTCGATTAAGAGACCTTCATAAGGAGGATGGAATGATTGACCGAATCCTGGATATATGTGTTAGGATTCGGTTGGATTTGAAATTGACTAGGTCCTAAATATATGTATTAGGATCTAGTTGATATTAGACTCTAAGTATATGTGTTAGAGTCTAATTGGCTCTAAATATATATTTTAGAGGCCAATTATATTTGATTTCACATTGGTTATATGTTCCAAGGTGAAAATATGACCAAACCCCAAGTATATGTATTGAGGTGGGTCAGATTTGATATTACCCGAAGGTAAAGAGTGGCTAATTCTGAGTTTAAGTATCAGGATTAACCGAATATATTATCCACTCTAGTTATATGTGCTAGAGTGAGAATATGACTGAGCCCTAAGGTACCGCGTTAGGGTTCGTCGGATTCGATTTGAACTCTAAGTATATGTATTAGAGTTCGATTGGATATGGATTTCACTCTAGATAGATATGCTAGAGCAAAAGGCTGACTAGACCCTGAGTATATGTATTAGGGTTAGTCGAATTTGATTTGACTTCTACTCTAGGTATATGTGCTAGAGTAAAAGGTTGACTAGGCCCTGAGTATATGTGTCAGGATTAGTCGGATGAACTCTAAGTCTATGTATTAGAGCTCGATTGGATATGAGTTTTACTCTAGATAGATATGCTAGAGCAAATGGGTTGACTAGACCTTGAGTATATGTGTCAAGATTAGTCGAGCCTTGAATGAACTCTAAGTATATGTATTAGAGTTTAATTGCATATGGATTTGACGGAGTTTCAAGTATGTAATTTAAAACCCTGTCGGTTTTGGAGATGATATTGCCTTAATTATATATGCTAAGGCAATGGGGTTGACTTTGCCCTAAGTATATGTATTAGGGTTAGTCGATTTCGCATTAGATCGAGATTCATGATGAGGTCGGGTTCAGTTTATGAACTTGGCCCATGGTAGGGGACATCGTATGAACTTGGTATGGCTCATAAGAGTTGGATTTGGTTCATGAACTTAGTGCATGTTCATGAGATTTGGGTATGGCTTGGTGTATGAGGTTTGGATATGGTTTGGTTTATGAGATTTGGTGTATGGTTCATGGGATTTGGTGTATGGTTTTGTTTATGAGATTTGGTGTATGAAATTTGGATATGGTTTGGTTTATGAGATTTGGTGTATGGGATTTGGTTCATGAAATTTGGTTCGTAGGATTTGGTGTATGGTTCATGAGGTTTGGTTTATGGTTTTTAGAATTTGGTTCATGAATTTGGAGTATGGTTCATGGGATTTGGTTCATGAGGTTGGTATATGGTTTTTGGGATTTGGTGTATGGTTCATGGGATTTGGTGTATGGTTCATGAACTTGGTGTATGAATTTGATATATGGTTCATGGGATTTGGTTCATGAGGTTTGGTTTATGGTTTTTGGGATTTGGTGTATGGTTAATGGGATTTGGTGTATGGTTCTTGGAATTTGGTCCATGAATTTGATATATGGTTCATGAGATTTGGTTCATAAAATTTGGCTCATGATTCATGAGATTTGGGTATGGAATTGGTTCATGATCCATGAAATTTGGTTCATGGCTCATGAGGTTTGGGTATGGGATTTGGTTCATGATCCATAAAATTTGGTTCATGATCCATGAGATTTGGGTATGGTGGACTAGATTGGGTTTGATGCTTGGTTTTATGGGCTGGGTTTTATTTGTGGACTAGATTGGGTTTGATGCTTGGTTTTATGGGCTGGGTTTTATTTGTGGACTAGATTGGATTGGGTTACATTGGGTTAGACTTTTATTGTGGACTAGATATAGGTTGGATTTTTATTGTGAACTAGAATGAGTTTGGATTTAGATGGGTTTGGGTTTTCATTGTGGAGTAATTGGGTTTGGTTTGGATTTTATGGTTTGATTGGGTTTAGGTTTGGGTTTTCATTTTGGGCTAGAATAGGTTTGGGTTTGGATTTTATTTGGGTTTTCATGAGAGGGTTTGATTGGGTTTAGGCTTTATGTGGGTTTGGTTTGGGTTTTTATTTTGGGCTAGAATAGGTAGGTTGTTATTTCGGGATTGGGCCTAGATTGGAGCCCGTGTGCAAGCTGAGCCGTTTTGGGCCTGCATGTTGACTGGGCCTGGATTCTTGGCTATTTTGCATATCCCCTTTGAATTTATTTTTTTTGCTTGGAATTGAGGTCCGATGACGCCTCTTTGATTCAATTTTTAAATTTGAATTCGGGATTCGAATTTTGATTCAGAGTCCGAAGAAATCTCCTTTTTAATCTCCTTTTGAATCCCCTTTTTGAACTTTATTTGCCATTTTATTTCGGGGTCCGAAGAAATCCTCTTTTTGAACTTTATTTGTAATTTTATTTTGGGGTCCGAAGAAATTCCCTTTTTAAAATTGCGATTTGATTTGGGGTCCGAAGAAATCCCCTTTTGAACTTTATTTGCAATTTTATTTTGGGGTCCGAAGAAATTCCCTTTTTAAAATTGCGATTTGATTTGGGGTCCGAAGAAATCCCCTTTTGAACTTTATTTGTAATTTTATTTTGGGGTCCGAAGAAATTCCCTTTTGAACTTTATTTGTAATTTTATTTTGGGGTCCGAAGAAATCCCCTTTTTTAAAATTGCGATTTGATTTGGGGTCCGAAGAAATTCCTTTTTTAAAATTACGATTTGATTTGGGGTCCGAAGAAATTCCCTTTTGAACTTTACTTGCAATTTTATTTTGGGGTCCGAAGAAATTCCCTTTTTAAAATTGCGATTTGATTTGGGGTCCGAAGAAATCCCCTTGCAATTTTATTTTAATTTGGATTGAACCAAAACCAAAATTCAGATGTCTGAAGAAATCATACAAACCGGTTTGGATCGAAACGAAGAAACCGGAGCTCGGATGTCCGAAGAAACCATCCGAGACGGCTTTATGTGATTTTGTAATAATTTTAGCATGCTCGATTTGACGTTTTCGAATGTAGTTGAAGGGTCCGAAGAAATGAGGAACCATTGATTCCCCTCCCCTCTTTTCTACAAAAGAAAAAGTCAAACCAAGATTGGAAGCGGTAACAGTGAACCACCCATCTCTTTGCTTAACGATTTTCTAACAGGATAGAGAGGTCCGAAGAAACGGAGGATCATTGATCCCCCTCCTCTCGCCCATTGAAAATGTCGAAACAGGATTCGGTGGTGAAGATGAAAAAGAAAAGAAAAAGGAGATAGGGAATATTTCATTTTTTCCTTTTTATTTTCATTATCATTTTCTTTTCTTCTTTTTTTCCAGAAAACCTCCCCCTCTCTCCTTGGCCGTACGGTCAAGGAGAGAGAGGGGAGGGAGATACGCCTCCTCTTTTTTTATCTTTTTTTTTAATCTTATTATTATATATATATTTTTACCTGATAATCAGACGGGAACGCCGCGTAACGGACTGAATGAGGTGAAATGACGGGAAAAATCTTTCTTTCTTTTTCGAACCTCTTTTTTTTGCGTAGAAATGTGTGACTCTCACTCTCTTTTTTTTTTATCTCTCTTTTTTTTTTTTGCTCTTCTCTCCCTATGCTAATTTTCTCTTTTTCTTTTGCTCGCTTTTTTTTTTTTATCCTTCCTCTGCTAGCTTCTTTCTTATTTTTTTTGCTATCCTCTATTTATAATGGAGTGGGTTGAGAGATTTGTGGGCGGTTAAGGATTCGAAATTCGAACTCGAATTTTGAATCAAATTCGAATTTTCAATGATTGGTTGAGGAATGAGTGGAGAAGTGGTTGGGAGTTTAGAATTTGAATTTTGAATGGTTGGTTGAGGAATGGGTGGAGAAATAATTGGGAGTTTTAAATTGAATTTTGAATGATCGGTTGAGAAATGGGTGGAGAAATGGTTGGGAGTTTAGAATTTAAATTTTGAATGATTGGTTGAGGAATGGGTGGAGAAATGGTTGGGAGTTTAGAATTTGAATTTTGAATGATTGGTTGGAAATTCAAAAATTAAGATTGAATTTAAATATTCAAAATTAAAATTTCGCACGCGGGTGTAGTATTCAAAATTCAAAAATTTGAATTTTCGGATATGGGTGTAGGGATGGGCCTTCATCCAGTGGATTGGGCTCAGTCCAAACTGAGTGGGCCTAACTTATTACAGCAGTTTTTTTTTTTTTTTTTTTGACATGGGTAATGTTCATTGGACTGGAATAAGGCCCGAATCATTAAACAGACTCAAGACATGATGGATGGGCTTACTTTTGGATACGAAAATTCTAGGCCCATTTGAAATATATTAAAATCAGGATCATATTAATCCAAATTTAATTGATATTTACTATGGATAAGATCGAATCCCCTAAGAATCACAGTATTTTTACTTCAAACAAATTGCCCCCCGCCTTTTTATCGAGAGAGTTTTTGCTTTCTTCTAATTTTCTTTCTAGGCTTTTCTCTCTTACTTTTTCTATCTTCTAACTTCTAAACCCTTTTCTTCTATCTAAAAAAAAAAGTAAAAACTCTCTTCTATAGGGGATCTCTCTCTTTTTTTGTCTTTCTCTTTCCCTTCTTCTTAATTTCTACTTTCCTATCTAACTCTATCTAACTACTCTTAAATCTTTACTTTATTCACGTCTTCTCTTTTAAACTCTAAAACTCCTTTCTTATATTCCCTAAAAACTCTTCTTCTTTACTTCTTCTAACTTTCTTCCTTCTTCTTCCATCTTCTTTTTCTAAATCCTTCGCTCTCTACATTCCTCTACTCTTACCCTTTTAGGAAGCTCTCTAAAACTCTACTAAAACTAAAAATAATCTCTTATTTTCTAAACAGCTTAAACTTCCTAAAAACTTTTTCTCTACTCTTTCTACTTCTAATACTACTCTCTTAAAATTCTCTCTACTTCAAACTAATTAAAACTCTTCTTAGAGTCTCTTATAAAACGACTTACTATCTTTCTCTCTTTTCATCTTCTTTAAACTAATACTCCTCTCTGAAAATTTAAACTAATGCTAACGATATCTCTTACTAATACTTCTTTATTAACTTCAAAAATGAAAATAAAAACTTACCTAACAATTCTCTTGTTATCTCTCTAAAAAAATTCTACCTTTTTTCTTTCCTCTCTCTTTTTCTCAAACTCTACTTCCCTTTATAAAAAAAAAAATTATTCTTCTCAAACTACTTTTACTCTAACTACTTTTCTTTAAAATTAAATTCTCTACTCTTAGCTTAACATTATAATTTTTCTCTATTCTTTTACTATACTCTAAATCTCTTAATAAAATCTTCTTATACTAAATGTTTTGCGTCCTCTAAACTTTTTCCTTCTTTTCTCTTACTCACTTTCTTTCTATTAATTTGCTAAAATTCTTCTATCTGAATTTTAAACTTACTCTACTTCTTCTAACTAACTAAACTTTCCTAAAAACCTTTCTAACATCTCTTTCTTCTAATACTAAAAAACTCTCCTCCTTTTCTCCCTATTTCTTCTTCTTTTGTTCTTTTATCTTACTTTACACTAACTCTCTCTCTCTTTCTCTTCTCTCTTTCTCTTCTTTACTCTTCTCTACTTTCTAACTTCTCTACTTCTTATTTCTTCTTCTCTTTCTTTTCTCTTTCTCTAACTTTGAAAATCTCCTCTTACTCTCTTACTTTTCTCTCTTTTTATACTTTTCTTCTCTACTCTTACTTCTTTAACTTCTACTTAAAATACTCTTACTTCTAAAACTTTTTTTCTACTCTTCTCTTCTTTTCTCTATACTCTTTCTATTACTCCTTCTAACTCTTCTTCTACTTCTAAATTACTTTACTAACTCTATCCTCTCATTTTCTCTAACTACTTTCTTTTCCTTCAAACTTTTTCCTCCATCTTCTCTCTTCTTCTATTTCTCTTCTACACTCTCTCTACTCTAAAACTCAACTAAAAACAAAACTACTAAGTTATCTTCTCTTCTACTACTCTTTACTCTCTCTTACTTCTCTCTTTCCGATTTCTTTTTTAGTCTTTTCTAACTTTTCTTACTTCTAAAGAACTATCTCTTCTCTAAATACTCTATTACTACTAACTTTTTCTCTTACTACTTTTCTTATTCTACTCTCTCTAACTTACTTATCTTACTACTTCTACTCTTCCTCTCTAACTACTCTCTTCTTTTACTAAAAAAATAACTTAACTTAAACTAAAAAAGCTTACTTCTAAATAACTACTTAACTACTCTTCTACTACTCTGTAACACTAACTACTCTACTCCCCAAACTCTACTCTTCTTAACTATTTTTACTTCCACTCTCTCTCTCTCTCTTAAAATACTCTCTACTTCTCTTTCAAACTAAAAATCTCTCTCTAACTAAACAAACTACTACTCTTTTAACTTTCTACTCTTCATTTCCTCTTTTTACTACTCTCTCTTAAACTATCTCTAAATTTTTCTCTCTCTTACTCTTATCTTAAACTAACTACTTCAACTTTAAAAAAAACTTTAAACTCTAACTCTAACTCACTTTACTCTCTTTCTCTAATTTCTAAAAAACTAAACTCTCTACTCTACTTAACTCTACTCTCTTCTCTAAACTCTACTTCTAAACTACTCTAAACTTCTCTTCAACTTCTCTCTTACTAAAACTAACTAAAACTCTAAACTAACTAAAAAACTAACTACTACTACTAAAAACTAAAACTAAAAAAACTAACTACTACTAAAACTCTCTACTACTCTCTACTAAAAACTAACTAAACTACTACTAAAACTAAAAAACTTAAAACTAACTTACTACTTTAAAAAAAAAACTAAAAAAAAAAAAAAAAAAAAACTACTAAAAAACTAAATTAAAACTCTACTAAAACTACTACTAAAACTAACTAAACTAAACTACTTCTACTACTAAACTACTACTACTAAAACTTTACTAAAACTAAAAACTAAAAAACTAAACTAACTACTAACTACTTACTAAAAAAAAACTACTACTACTAACTTTACTAACTACTACTTTAAACTTAAACTAACTAAAACTTACTTACTACTTCTACTACTACTACTACTAACTAACTAAAACTAACTCTTTACTAAAAATACTTACTAACTTTACTTACTAAACTTACTACTACTTCTACTACTTTACTATAAAACTCTAAAAAAAAAACTACTAAACTTACTACTTACTAAAAAACTAAAAACTACTTACTAAAACTACTAAAAAAACTCTACTACTACTAACTAACTTACTACTCTAAACTACTACTACTACTAACTAAACTAAACTCTAAACTACTACTTACTACTACTTAACTACTAACTAAAACTACTAAACTACTAAACTAACTACTAAACTACTCTCTACTACTAAAACTACTACTACTAAACTACTAAAAACTAAAAACTTACTAACTAACTACTAAAAAAACTTTTAAACTTAACTAACTACTTTACTACTTAACTACTACTAACTTAAAACTACTCTACTACTAACTTTTTACTAACTACTAAAAAACTAACTCTAACTACTAAACTACTACTACTACTACTAAACTACTAACTAAACTTACTTCTAACTACTAACTAACTAAAAACTACTACTCTACTACTACTACTTAAACTTACTACTAAAACTTACTAACTACTACTACTACTTACTACTACTACTACTACTTTAAAACTTAAACTAAACTACTAAAACTTACTTTTAACTAAACTACTAAACTAAACTACTCTTACTCTACTTACTAAAAAAACTTAACTACTTAACTTAAAAAAAAACTTACTACTAAAAAACTACTACTAACTTCTAACTAAAAAAAACTAAAACTAACTTAAACTACTACTTACTACTACTACTACGACTAACTAAAAAACTTAAAAAAAAACTACTACTACTACTACTAACTCTACTAACTAACTTTACTACTACTTTCTACTACTAACTTTTCTACTACTACTACTACTTTACTAAAAAATAAAAAACTTAACTACTTACTACTACTAACTAAACTAAACTACTAAAAACTAAACTACTAAACTTAAAAACTAACTTTACTACTAACTCTACTTCTAAAACTACTAAACTAAAACTTAACTTTTTACTTAACTACTAAAACTTACTAACTAACTTACTACTAAAACTAACTACTTACTACTACTACTTACTAAAAACTACTAACTAAAAACTAAAAAAACTTAAACTTAAAAACTACTACTAAACTAAAAAAACTACTCTAAAACTCTACTACTAAAAACTTACTACTACTACTAAACTCTTAAAAACTACTAACTACTAAACTACTACTAAAACTAAAAAACTAACTACTAAAAAAAAACTACTAAACTACTTAACACTAACTACTACTAACTAACTACTAAACTTACTAACTAAACTACTACTACTAAAAACTTAAAACTACTAACTACTAACTACTACTAACTCTAAAAACTACTACTAACTTTACTTACTACTAAAAACTAACTACTAACTAACTACTACTTTAAAAAAAACTTCTACTAAAACTCTAAACTAACTAAACTCTACTACTTAAACTACTAACTAACTACTACTAACTTACTACTACTACTACTAAACTAAAACTAAACTAAAAACTCTACTCTAAAAACTACTACTACTAACTACTACTTAAAAAAACTTTAAAACTTACTACTACTAAAAAAACTACTACTAAACTACTACTAAACTTACTACTCTAAAAACTAAACTACTAAACTCTAAACTACTTACTACTACTCTAACTTACTAACTAAACTTACTCTAAAAAAACTTACTACTACTAACTAAAAAAAAAAAAACTAAAAAAAACTACTTAACTTACTAAACTTACTACTACTAAAAACTCTACTAAACTACTACTTTAAAAACTAAAAAAAAAACTACTATACTACTACTACTACTACTACTTTAACTAACTACTAACTACTACTAACTACTCTTACTAACTAAACTTACTACTACTTACTACTACTAAAAAACTACTACTTAAACTACTAAACTAACTACTTTACTACTAACTACTACTTACTACTACTACTACGACTACTTACTTCTACTAACTACTACTACTACTAACTACTAAAAAAACTAAAAACTACTAACTTACTCTAACTAAAACTACTAACTACTACTACTACTAAACTACTAACTAAACTACTACTACTACTACTACTACTAACTTACTACTCTACTACTAACTTAAAAAAACTAAAACTACTA
Source organism: Puya raimondii (assembly GCA_016920855.1). NCBI lineage: Eukaryota > Viridiplantae > Streptophyta > Magnoliopsida > Poales > Bromeliaceae > Puya > Puya raimondii. The sequence goes on along the minus strand of JABWPP010000050.1, from coordinate 71,218,432 downwards.
AAAACTAACTACTAAAAAACTAAAACTACTTACTAACTACTACTAACTACTTAAAAAAAAAAAACTAAACTTACTACTACTAACTTAACTTAAAATAACTACTTAAACTACTAAACTACTACTAACTAACTAACTAACTAAACTAACTACTACTCTAAAACTTTACTACTCTACTAAAAAAAAAAAAAACTTTACTCTACTACTAACTACTAAAACTACTACTTACTACTACTACTTTACTACTACTACTACTACTACTACTTAAAACTAAACTAAAAACTTAAAACTACTAAACTACTTTACTACTTACTAACTAACTACTACTTACTTACTACTACTACTAAAACTACTACTTAACTACTACTCTAACTACTACTACTTTACTACTAACTACTACTACTAAACTTTACTAACTACTACTAAACTACTACTAAAAAAAAAAAACTCTATACTACTTAACTTACTACTACTACTAACTACTACTAACTCTTCTACTACTACTACTACTACTACTACTACTTACTACTACTACTACTAACTTACTAAAACTAAACTAAACTACTAACTAAAAAAAAAAAACTACTAAAACTACTCTACTACTACTAACTACTACTACTACTACTAACTTACTAACTACTAAACTCTCTAAACTACTCTAAACTACTACTTAAACTTACTACTAAAAAAACTAAACTACTAAAACTACTACTACTACTACTAAACTAAAACTACTTAACTAAACTACTACTCTACTACTAAAAACTACTACTTACTACTACTTACTCTAACTACTAAAAAAAATTAAACTACTACTACTAAAACTAACTTAAAACTTAACTAAACTACTAACTAAACTACTTACTCTAAACTAACTACTAAAAAAAAAAACTACTACTTTACTAACTAAAAAAATACTAAACTAACTAAAAAAAAAAACTAAAACTACTAACTAAAAAACTACTAACTACTACTACTACTAAAAAACTACTACTACTTTACTACTACTTCTAACTAAAAAACTTTACTTAAAAAAAAAACTACTACTACTACTTAACTTAAACTACTAACTTACTAAACTAAACTACTTAAAAAAAAAAACTACTAAAACTTAAACTAAAACTCTTACTTAAAACTACTTACTTACTACTACTCTAACTAACTAAACTACTAAAAAAAACTAAAACTAACTACTACTACTAACTACTTACTTTACTACTACTACTACTTTACTAAACTTACTACTAACTACTAAACTTACTACTTTAAACTAACTACTACTACTACTTAACTTACTAACTTTACTACTTACTAACTAAAACTAACTACTAACTAAACTAACTACTAAAACTAACTAAAAAACTACTCTAACTACTTACTACTTCTACTACTAACTTACTAAACTACTACTAACTACTTAACTTACTACTTTTACTTACTTTACTAACTACTACTTTCTACTAACTTACTACTACTAAACTAAAAAACTTACTAAAACTACTTACTCTACTACTAAAAAAACTTAAACTACTACTACTAAAAATAAACTACTTTACTTAACTACTAACTACTCTAACTAAACTACTAAACTACTAAACTACTAAAACTAAACTAAACTAAAACTACTCTCTACTAAAAAAAACTACTAACTACTTACTACTAAACTACTACTAAAAACTACTACTAAACTACTAAACTAACTACTAAAAAAACTAACTACTTACTAACTACTCTTAACTAAAACTACTAAACTTTCTACTACTACTTCTACTCTCTACTAAACTTCTACTAACTTAACTACTAACTTTTAAAAACTACTACTACTAACTACTAACTACTACTACTACTTACTTAAAAAAACTACTACTACTACTACTTTACTACTTACTAACTTAACTAACTACTAACTACTAAACTACTAAACTACTACTAAAAACTACTACTACTACTAAAAACTAACTCTTACTAACTAAACTACTTTACTTAACTACTTACTAAACTACTAAAAAAACTAAAAACTTTAAACTTAACTACTACTCTAAAAAAAACTAAACTACTACTACTACTTACTTTACTAAAACTACTACTAAAAAAAATACTTACTTTAAAAACTAAACTTACTAAAACTCTACTAAACTACTACTACTAAACTACTACTTACTCTTACTACTACTAACTTACTTACTTAAACTACTACTACTAACTACTACTAAACTACTTACTACTACTACTACTACTAACTTACTTCTAAACTAAAACTACTTAAACTTACTACTAACTACTACTACTACTACTACTACTACTACTTTACTTAAACTTACTAACTACTACTAAACTCTACTACTACTACTACTACTAAAAAAAACTAACTTACTTAACTACTTAACTACTTACTAACTACTAACTACTTTTACTACTAAACTACTAACTTACTACTACTACTACTACTACTTACTAAAAAAACTACTTTACTACTAAAAAACTAACTTAACTACTACTACTACTACTACTACTTTTTTCTAAACTAACTAAACTACTAAATACTACTAAAAAAAAAAACTTACTACTTACTACTTACTTAACTACTAACTACTAAAACTTTACTACTACTACTTACTACTACTACTAAAAACTACTTTAAACTACTACTACTAAACTAACTACTACTACTACTAACTACTACTACTTAAAAAACTTACTACTTACTACTACTACTACGACTACTTACTACTTTTCTAAAAAACTACTACTCTACTACTAAAAAAAACTAAAACTACTACTCTACTTACTAAAACTACTTACTTAAAAACTACTAACTTTACTTACTACTCTAAAACTACTACTCTACTACTACTCTAAACTACTCTACTACTAACTAACTAAAACTACTACTAACTAAACTACTACTACTACTTAACTTACTACTCTAAACTAAAACTACTCTCTAACTTTACTTACTTAAACTACTACTACTAAAAACTAACTAAACTCTACTTACTACTTACTAAACTACTAACTACTTTTAAACTACTCTACTTACTCTACTAAACTACTAAACTACTAACTACTACTACTACTACTAACTAACTCTACTAAAACTCTACTAACTACTACTACTACTACTTACTACTTACTTACTACTAAACTAAACTTACTTTAACTAACTAAAACTAACTAAACTCTTAACTTACTTTCTAAAAAACTAACTAAACTAAACTACTAAAAAAACTAACTAAACTACTACTACTACTACTACTTTACTAACTTACTACTTAACTACTAAAACTTACTAAAAAAACTACTACTACTACTTAACTACTTAACTACTAAAAAAAACTCTAACTACTAAAACTTTAAAACTACTTACTAACTACTACTCTACTAAAAACTACTAAAAACTTACTACTCTCTACTTAACTACTAAAACTCTAACTAAACTACTACTACTTTACTTAACTACTACTAACTACTAAACTACTCTAAAACTAAACTACTTACTAACTTACTACTACTTACTAACTAACTAAACTACTACTTTTACTAACTACTACTACTACTACTAAAAAAAAAAAAACTTCTAAAAAACTACTTACTACTACTACTTACTAACTACTAAAACTTTACTACTACTAAACTTTACTACTACTACTACTACTACTAAAACTTACTACTTACTACTACTACTACTAAACTACTTACTACTAAACTCTTACTCTTTACTACTACTACTTACTACTACTAACTCTACTACTACTAACTACTTTAAAACTTACTACTACTACTAAAACTACTACTAAACTAACTTTACTACTAAAAAAACTACTACTACTCTACTACTAACTACTACTAACTTACTAAAACTACTACTACTACTACTAAACTAAACTAACTAACTACTACTAAAAACTTACTTACTTTACTCTTTCTAAAAACTACTACTTACTTTACTAACTACTACTAACTTACTCTTACTAACTACTACTAAACTAAAACTAACTACTAAACTTTACTTTACTCTACTACTTACTACTACTACTAAAAAACTACTAAAAAACTAAACTACTACTTAACTACTAAAAAACTACTACTAAAACTACTACTACTACTACTACTACTACTACTACTACTACTCTACTAAACTACTACTACTACTCTACTAAAACTACTCTAAAACTTACTACTTAAAACTAACTTTAACTACTACTAAAACTACTAAAACTACTTCTTTACTAAAAAACTACTACTACTAAACTAACTACTTTTTACTACTACTACTTACTACTACTAACTTACTACTTACTAAAAACTTTAACTACTACTTACTACTACTACTACTTAAAAAACTAACTACTACTACTTACTACTCTACTCTACTAAAACTACTAAACTACTACTAACTTACTTACTACTACTTACTCTACTAAAAACTAACTACTACTACTACTACTACTACTTTAAAACTTAACTTACTAACTACTACTTTACTTACTAACTACTAAACTACTACTCTCTACTACTAACTACTTTTTACTCTAACTTTACTAAACTTACTACTACTACTACTAACTTTTACTCTACTACTACTACTACTAACTACTACTACTTACTACTACTAACTACTACTACTACTACTTAACTACTACTACTACTACTACTTACTAAACTACTCTACTTTAACTACTAAACTAAAACTACTACTAAACTACTACTAACTCTAACTACTACTAACTACTACTTACTACTAAACTAAACTACTAAACTACTTTTACTAAAACTTACTAACTTCTAACTTTACTACTACTTACTAACTTAACTAACTACTACTTACTAACTACTTACTAACTAAACTTACTACTAAACTACTAACTAAACTACTACTAACTAAACTACTTCTACTAACTAACTAACTAACTTAAACTCTAACTCTTACTCTACTTACTTTTACTACTTACTACTACTAAACTACTACTACTACTTTTACTACTACTACTACTACTACTTTACTAAAACTACTTAACTACTACTACTACTAAAAAAACTAAACTAAACTACTAAAAACTACTAACTACTACTTACTACTACTACTAAAAACTCTACTACTACTAACTACTACTTACTAAAAAACTACTACTTACTACTACTACTCTACTACTTACTCTACTAAAACTACTACTACTACTACTACTACTTACTACTACTAAACTAACTTTACTACTAACTACTTACTAAAAACTACTTACTACTTACTACTAACTTTACTACTACTACTACTCTACTACTAACTAAACTACTTACTACTCTACTACTAACTACTACTAAAACTACTACTACTACTTACTAACTACTTACTAACTACTAACTTAAAAACTACTTACTACTAAAACTAACTACTCTAAACTACTTCTACTACTTACTACTACTACTAAACTACTACTACTACTCTAACTACTACTCTAACTACTAACTAACTAAACTACTTACTACTACTACTAAAACTAACTTACTAACTTACTAACTACTTACTTTACTTTTACTACTACTCTAAAAAAAAAACTACTACTTACTAACTAACTAACTACTAACTACTAACTTACTACTACTACTAAACTACTACTTACTACTACTAAACTAACTTAACTACTTACTACTACTACTACGACTACTAAAAAACTTAAAACTACTAACTACTAACTAAAAAACTACTACTACTACTTAAAACTACTTAACTACTTTTAACTCTACTACTACTACTTACTACTTAAAAAAAACTACTAACTAACTACTTACTAACTCTACTACTAACTACTAAAACTTTAAACTAACTAACTACTAACTTACTACTAAAAAACTAACTAAACTACTACTTTACTAACTAACTACTTAAACTAAACTAAACTACTTTACTACTACTACTAACTTACTAACTTACTACTAACTTAAAACTACTTACTACTTACTACTACTACTACTTAAACTACTCTTACTACTAACTTAACTAACTACTACTACTACTTACTTACTAAACTAACTACTTTACTACTACTACTACTAACTTACTACTAAACTACTTACTTACTTAACTAAACTACTAAAACTTACTAACTACTAACTAACTCTCTAACTACTACTACTTACTACTAACTACTCTACTTACTACTCTACTAACTAAAACTAACTAAAACTACTACTAACTTACTACTACTACTAACTCTACTTAAAAACTAACTAAACTACTACTACTACTAACTACTAAACTACTACTAAAAACTTACTACTACTACTACTACTACTAACTAACTAACTACTTTACTACTACTACTACTACTAAACTCTCTACTAACTAAACTTTAAAACTACTACTACTAACTAACTAAACTTACTACTACTACTTACTAACTAAAAAACTACTACTACTACTACTACTTACTCTACTACTAACTACTACTAAACTTTCTACTACTAACTACTACTAAAAAAACTACTCTACTAACTACTAACTAACTTACTAACTTTTACTACTTACTACTTTACTAAAAACTTACTACTAAACTAAAACTACTAAAAACTTACTACTAACTACTACTAAACTCTACTACTAAAAAAAACTACTAAACTACTAAAACTACTCTTACTACTACTACTACTACTACTACTCTACTACTTACTAACTACTAACTACTAACTAACTACTAACTACTACTACTACTTACTAAACTACTTACTACTAAAAAACTAAAACTTACTACTACTAAAAAAAACTAAAAAACTACTACTACTAAAACTAAAAAAACTACTACTACTACTTTACTAACTTACTTACTAACTACTAAAACTAACTAAAAAAAACTACTTACTACTACTTAAAACTTACTACTAACTAACTACTACTAACTTTTACTACTACTACTTACTACTACTCTAAACTTACTTACTTACTAACTTACTAACTAAAAACTACTAAACTTTAAAACTTTACTAACTACTACTTACTACTACTACTACTAAAACTAAAAAACTACTTACTAACTCTACTACTACTACTACTAACTACTCTCTAACTAACTACTACTTAACTACTACTTAAAACTAACTAACTACTAAAAAAACTACTAACTAAACTAACTACTACTTACTAAACTAACTACTACTACTACTACTAAACTACTAACTACTTTCTAACTACTAAACTACTACTACTTAACTTACTTTTACTACTAAACTACTACTACTACTACTACTACTACTAAACTAAACTAACTACTAAAAAAAAAAAAAACTACTACTACTAATTAAACTACTACTACTTTACTTTAACTCTACTACTACTAAACTAAACTAAACTAAAACTACTTAACTACTAAACTACTACTACTAAACTAACTACTACTACTACTAACTTACTACTAACTACTAAAAAAAACTACTAACTACTTACTACTAACTACTACTACTAAAAAAACTACTACTACTACTACTACTACTACTAACTACTACTTAACTACTTACTACTCTTTACTCTACTAACTACTACTTACTTACTACTACTACTAAACTTACTAACTCTCTTTAAAACTACTACTTACTTTAAAACTACTACTACTAACTACTCTACTACTAAACTACTTACTCTTACTACTTCTACTAAAACTACTACTACTACTACTTAAACTACTTTACTACTACTTTTAACTCTAAACTAACTTAACTACTACTAAACTACTACTTACTTAAAACTCTACTTTACTCTTAACTACTACTACTACTAAAAAACTCTACTAACTAAAAAACTACTACTACTTAACTACTAACTACTACTCTACTCTAACTAAACTTAAACTAACTAAAAAACTAACTAACTTAACTCTACTCTACTACTCTACTTACTACTAAACTACTACTACTAACTACTTACTAACTACTTAAAACTACTAAAAAACTTACTTTACTAAAAAAACTACTACTAAACTACTAAAAACTACTACTAACTACTACTTTAAACTACTACTAACTACTAAACTACTAAAAAAACTACTTACTACTAACTTACTACTACTACTACTACTACTACTACTACTTTACTTAACTACTTACTACTAACTACTACTAAACTAACTTACTACTAACTAAAAAAAAAAAACTACTAACTACTTACTAAAACTTACTACTACTACTACTTACTACTTACTACTACTACTACGACTACTACTTACTACTTAAAAAAAAAACTTACTTAACTAAACTAACTACTACTAAAAAAAACTACTACTAAACTAACTAACTTACTACTAACTAACTACTACTTTCAACTACTACTACTAAACTTTTACTACTAAAACTAACTACTACTACTAACTACTACTTTAACTTACTAACTACTAACTACTAAACTTTACTAAAAAAAACTAAAAAACTACTCTACTACTACTAAACTAACTAACTAACTACTTAACTTCTACTACTACTACTACTTACTCTACTTTTACTACTCTACTTACTTACTAAAAAAAACTAAAAACTAAACTAAACTTACTACTTAAACTACTTTACTACTACTACTTTACTACTACTACTACTACTACTACTACTACTACTTACTAACTACTACTAAACTACTAACTTACTACTAAAACTACTAACTAACTACTTAAACTACTACTACTACTACTACTTACTACTACTACTAACTCTACTACTAAAACTACTACTACTACTACTACTCTAAACTAAACTTACTACTAAACTTAACTACTTTTACTAAACTTAAAACTACTTACTACTACTAACTTAAAAACTACTACTACTAAAACTACTAACTTACTAAAACTACTACTTACTCTACTACTACTTAACTAAAAAAAAAACTTACTACTACTCTTCTTACTCTCTAACTACTACTTAACTAACTTACTAACTTAACTACTAAACTACTACTACTAAACTTACTAACTAACTACTACTAAAAAAACTACTACTAAAAAACTTACTACTAAAAAACTCTAACTACTAACTACTTTAAACTTTACTAACTACTTACTACTAAAAAAACTACTACTACTACTTACTTCTACTACTTACTTTACTACTACTAAACTTAAAAAAACTACTACTTAAAAAAAAAAACTACTAACTTTACTAAAAACTACTAAAACTACTACTACTACTACTAAAAACTTACTACTTTAACTAAAATACTAAAAAAACTTTAAAAAAACTACTACTTTAACTAAACTACTACTAAAAAAAAAACTACTAAAAACTACTACTACTAACTACTTACTACTAACTTACTCTACTACTACTACTTACTTACTTACTCTCTACTTACTACTACTACTAACTAACTTACTACTAAAACTTAACTACTTACTAACTACTAACTACTAAAACTACTAACTCTACTACTACTAACTACTACTACTAACTTACTTACTACTACTACTACTACTAAAAAAAAAAACTCTACTACTAAAACTACTAACTACTAACTCTAACTTTCTAACTACTAAACTACTACTAAAAACTAAACTACTAAAACTTACTAAAACTAAAACTACTAAATTACTCTAACTACTTAACTTACTACTAAACTACTACTAAACTAACTACTACTAACTACTAACTTTACTAAAACTTAAAACTTAACTTACTAAAAAAAAAACTACTACTACTACTACTACTAATACTACTACTACTACTAAACTACTACTACTAAACTAACTACTTACTACTACTTACTAACTACTAACTACTTAAACTCTAAAACTACTACTACTTACTACTACTAACTTTTACTCTAACTAAAACTACTACTAAAAACTAACTACTACTAAACTAACTACTACTAAACTACTAACTACTACTACTACTACTAAACTACTAAAAAACTACTTACTTACTACTACTACTAACTACTACTACTACTAAAAAAAAACTACTAAAAAACTACTTAAAAAAAAACTTAAAAAAACTACTACTACTAACTACTACTAAAAAAAAAAAACTTAACTACTACTAACTACTTACTACTTTACTAAAAAAACTAAAAACTTAAAACTACTACTAAACTACTACTACTAAACTACTAAAAACTAACTACTACTCTAACTAAACTTACTAAAAACTAACTACTAAACTACTTAAAACTTACTAAAACTACTCTCTAACTACTACTACTACTACTAACTAACTACTACTACTACTACTACTACTACTAAAAACTTACTACTAAAAACTAAAAAAAATAAAAAAAACTACTAACTACTAAACTAACTAAAAACTACTAAAAAACTACTACTACTACTACTAACTACTAAAACTAACTAAAAACTCTACTACTACTACTACTAAAACTACTACTACTACTACTACTAACTAACTACTAACTCTTACTAAAACTAAAAAAAAAACTAAACTACTACTAAAAAAAAAACTACTAAACTAACTATTACTACTACTACTAAACTAACTAAAAAAAAAAAACTTAAACTACTAAACTACTAAAAAAAAAACTACTTTTCTACTAACTACTAAAAAAAACTCTAAAACTAACTTTAAACTACTAACTAAACTCTAAACTACTACTACTACTAACTACTTCTACTACTACTAAAAAAACTTACTACTAACTAAACTACTACTACTTACTAAACTTAACTACTACTAAACTACTAAACTTACTACTAACTTAAAAACTACTAAAAAAACTAAAAACTTACTAACTACTACTAAAAACTACTACTAAAACTACTACTTTACTAACTAACTAAACTACTAAAAAAAAAACTAACTACTAAACTCTAACTAAAAAAAAACTACTACTACTAAAACTTACTACTACTAACTAACTAAAACTCTAAACTAAAAACTAAACTACTACTAAAAAACTACTACTACTACTAACTTTACTACTACTACTTACTAAAAAAAAAACTACTACTAACTAACTACTACTTACTACTACTACTAAACTAAACTACTAAAAACTACTTAACTACTACTAAACTAAAAACTACTAAAAAAACTAAAAACTACTACTAACTAAACTTAACTAACTCTCTACTAACTTAAAAACTACTAAAAACTTTAACTTACTACTTACTACTACTACTAACTAAACTACTACTACTACTACTACTACTTACTACTACTACTAAAAACTACTAAAAACTAACTACTAACTACTACTACTAAAACTACTACTACTACTACTAACTACTAACTACTACTAAAACTACTAACTACTAACTAAAAACTTAACTACTAAAAACTAACTACTACTACTCTACTTTCTACTACTAACTACTAACTACTACTAAAACTAAAAAACTAACTTACTACTAAAAAAAAAACTACTAAACTACTACTACTTAAAAAAAAAAACTACTAAACTTTTACTACTACTAAAAAACTAAACTAAAAACTACTTACTACTACTTTACTAACTACTTAAAACTAAAACTACTACTACTACTACTAACTAACTACTACTAACTCTACTACTAACTACTTTACTAAACTACTACTACTACTACTACTACTAACTACTACTACTAAAAAAACTACTTACTAAACTACTCTACTACTACTTACTTACTTACTACTAACTTACTACTTTACTAAACTACTACTAACTTAACTACTAACTTAACTAAACTACTAACTAAACTAACTACTACTAAAAACTACTACTACTAACTAACTTTACTACTAACTACTAACTAAAAAAAACTACTACTACTTACTAACTACTAAAACTTAACTACTACACTCTAACTTACTACTAACTACTAACTACTACTCTACTTACTACTAACTACTACTAAACTACTCTAACTACTAACTACTTTACTAAAACTACTCTTAACTAACTTACTACTAAAAAAAAACTAACTTACTAACTACTACTCTACTTACTTACTACTAAAACTACTAACTACTACTTTACTTAAAAACTACTACTACTACTAAACTACTAAACTACTACTAAAAACTACTACTAAAAACTTACTACTCTAACTTAACTAAAAAACTAACTAACTACTAAACTAACTACTAAACTAAACTAACTACTAAACTTACTAACTACTTACTACTAACTACTTACTACTACTACTAAACTACTACTACTAACTACTACTAAAAACTAACTACTAAACTTACTACTACTAAAAACTTACTTACTACTACTACTACTCTTACTACTAAAAAAAAACTCTAACTAACTAAAAACTTACTAAAACTACTACTAAAAACTACTTTACTTTACTTACTAAAAACTTAAACTAACTTACTACTAACTACTAATAAGTTGGATTTGTATTTGGGTATTGAGACGCTAATATTACTTTATAAGATTTCCTAACATTCGATGGCCCTTGGGACGTGATATATACAGAAATAAATGTAAGTATGGAAAATAGAGTTGTATTACCTCAATGAAATTTGTGCACTTGGTGGTGCCTCTTCAAATAATTTTTTACGGGTTTGTTTCTTAGTAGTAGTAGAATTTAATTCTTCTTCACATTTGAGAAACACATTTTTGGTTGTTGAGGACTTTCCTTTTGTATCAAAATTAAGAGTAAAAATTTTGACAACATTAAAAGAAGGAATACTTTTCTAAACCTGTGTTTCAGGTACAACTTGAAAAAAGATGTTCCTGATCGATAATTGATTTAACTTAAATTATTAATATGTATTTAATATGTAAAAGCTTTAATATGTATTCAATATGTAAAAACTAAGTGTTTAAATTACATTCAATAATTGTTTGGAAAGATATTATTTAAAAACAAAATATTTACCATGATACAGAAGATTGATCATTTTTAGTACTGTTGGAGCACAAAAAGTATCATTATATATTTTGATGAATGCTTTGCAATTATAGTAAGCTTTATAGCACCAATCAAATGTGGTGTCAATTTCAACGATTATAACTTCACATGTATACTTTATATTCTATTAATAATAAAAAACAAAACTCATATTTGGTAAAAAGAGGATAAAGAATAAATCAGTTTTAAAGAATAATCTTATGTAAATAGAAATTACTTGTACGGTAGATAGGCCGAGATTAGGGATGTCAATGGGCACGGATACTTGAAATTTTATCCGAACCTGAACTCGAACGGAGCGGATATATCCGATACTAAACGGATATGGTTTCGGATATGGATATTAAAAATAAAAACCCGATGGATAAGGATTCAGATATGAATTTTGACTGTACTCAATCCAAACCCGAACCCGAATTTATTTTACATAATATATATATATATATTTATATATATATATATATTTATATATATATATATATATATATATATATATATATATATTTATATATATATATATATTTGATGTTATATCTAAATTTATATTTTAAAAATTTAGATTTAATATAATATATTTTGAAATATTGAAAAAAGAAATAATTGTTTTCGGTTTGGATTTTTGGGTTCAGGTTCCGGTTTCGGATTTTTGGTCGGATTCGGGTTCGGATTTCAAAAAATCCGTCCCGAATCCGACCCGTTAACATCCTTAGTCGAGATCTAATAAATGAGATTTTTTTTTTCTATTCATGCACACTTCATGTCACGCCCCGCTAAGCCTTACCACCAATTAGGTGGAAGGACAGGCCGCACGGGCACGTGCGCCCGACGGACAGAGTTTTTCCTATCCGCCCAAGACGTCACAAGCATGCATACACACACAACGTTCCAAATAGGAACCGAATACATGAGTTGTGTAAGGGAATCATCATAAATAGAGAAGTAACTACTTCTATTACATCACAAGTTCATTCATTTACATCCCAAATGTTCTTTCTTTACAACAAAGTTCCAAAATGATAATTACACTTAACCCAACTTAACTTTACATGACCCCTGTAATTCATTGTCCAAAACTTGGGGTACATCTATGAACATAACCAAAAATAGGAAAGGCAGATCTATCACGCCGTGCCCTTTCCTCTCTCCGCCGCCTTGCTCGCGGATGGATCTGAAAAATATGGGGGTGAGAACTATGAACATAGTTCCCAATGGGTAAGGCCACCCAAGGAAAAAGTTCGACCACCAGGTCCAAAAAAAACAACATAAGCATAGGTTAGTTCACAAATAACTATGCACAAGATAAATACTTGGTTCATCACACAATACCACTATTCAATTCACTTTGAGTCGTTCTTTTGCAGAATCGCCGCATAACTATGGGCTTTGGTGGCGGAATTGCCGCACAACCAATCCGGGTTCCAAATTCTTGCGGAATCGCCGCATTCAGTTGGCATTGGTAACGGAATCGCCGTATGACCAATCCATGTTCACTAGTTGCGGAATCGCTGCATATTGTTGGGCACCGGGCAATGGAATCGCCATCCCCATCTTGGTCCCAATCTCCAAGTAGCAGAATCGACGCTCTCATTCAACGTGGGTAGCGGAATCGCCGCACGCCCCTCACATGTTCCATTTGTGGGTTATAATTCTACATTTAAGCCACAACTCTCAAACTATGTTCAATGACACTAGGTTTTCTATATTCATGAGTCATATCCTCTACTAACCCTAGAGAATGACAAGCCACAATATAAGTTGGTACACAATTGTACTAATTTGTCACATAACCATTCATGTTCTATGAATCATGATATCACCATCCCAAGAGAGCATGCATGTATTTGTCCAACTATCCATTTGTCACATAGGCATACAAGGTTATCACACGTGCATTCATTTTTTCATGATGTGTAAGAACATGTACACACAATTCCACTTACATGCAAGATGAGCCAATAGTCAAATTCACTTAGCAATTATTTTCAACATGCATATTTCATCTCTAGAGTAACATGCAACTATACTATTCACATTATAGTTATTTTACCCTAGACATGAAAGTGACCTAATCACTTCGGTGCAATACAAACCCACCTCAAAAGCTCCTAATTACTTAAAATCCTTGGCATTTAGGCCTCCTTTCCTTGTGCTTTTTGCTTAACCCAAGTTTCTTGCCCTAGCACAAGCAAAAAGGTTCGTTACCAATTTTGAACCCTAAAACAACTTCGTTTTATGAAATCAAGTGTTCCCACATGATTTCCTATCCCTCAATTACAAATTTCGAAGGTCAAAATATTTTTAAACCCTCATATGGCAAAAACACCCTTTTTGCTAGGGTTTTCATGAACACAAGCAAAATTCTCAAATTTCATGGCAAATCCCCGCCAATTGTGATTTAGATTGCCTAGGGTTTACTAAAACCTCAAAACAAAAGATTAAATCCAAGGTTTAAATTGTACGACGACCCTGATTGTTCCAGGCGTACGACCCTGAGACGTGACGGTCTCACTTTTCCGGCCCGGTAAAGTGACAGTTATATAATAAAGAATAAGAAAGAGAAGAGCTAAGATTCAACTTGACCCTGGAGACTGAATTGAATGCCGCTCAAGTCGGGCTCTTGGGCGAGGAGGTCGGATTTTCTATTGTAATTCACCCGGGGGTCGGAACTTTGTTCTAAGGATTGTTTGACCCTTCTCTGAAGCCCATCTGTCGTCTCAGACCTTTAGTTTGAGATTGTGAGTCTCTGTAAAGCCGAAACTTGAAACCCGACTCGGGGAGACAGTCGGCACACTAAGTCCCAGAACTACTATGCAGCAGGCATCTGATAACGACTTGCCGACGCCCTTTTTGGCGTCGGACTTGAGATCCGAAAGTTGCAACATGTTATACACGATTCTTAGTAACATCTAAAAATCTTAAACTAAATGTCCGACACTATAGTATCCGTCACGTTCTTTTGGGACCGATTGAGTTTCATGCCCGTTTCGACATTCTCCCTGATTCCTCCGCTGACTAGGAGTGGAGAGGTTGAATCTGATTTTCTCTATAGGCCTTCGAATTCAGATCCGACTCTATTTGTTCCGGCCGGGTTATGAAGCTGGCCGAGGCTGCCGGGTCCCCTATAACTTGGGAGTGAATGATCCTCATTCATTCTCTCGTCGTCCCAAAGCCTTGGATATTGATTCCGATGTATAACTTGATGACAATTCAAAACCCGAACCGGAGGTGTAACCCGGGACTTAGTCATTTTGCCGACCGGGTCCCAGAGGATTTTTATTCTATTCTTAACGTCGGATTTGAGTTTGCCCTGCTTTTATACATTCTCTGAGGACCCTTCTGGTGTCGGAAAAGGGAAGAGTTTAATCCCGATTCGTCATCTGATCGGAAATGAAATTCGACTCCGCTCTGTTGCTCACCAAGCTAAGTGTGAAGGGCGAGGTTTTCCACAGAGCAGCCGACAACCTTTTCGGTGTCGGATTCGACTTCTGCAAGTTGCTATATTCTCCTTGTGAACCCTACTACAAATCAAAAATGTTAAACTTGATTACCGACTTCATATGAGGTCGAGGTTCCGAGCCCTTTGGCTCGAGGTTGATGATACATAGTCAGGACCTGTGTCACTCATAGACTTGGCACTTGGTCCATGACCTTATGGGACATCTTTCCTTCAATCCTTATACACATATGTTATGAAAACCTGCCAGCTTAATCGGGGGTTGTTTATAGTGTGAACAGTGCACACGTTAAACGTAATTAACTAGAATTCTGCATGAATTCTAGGGAGCAGAGTTCCTACATTCACCTGATACCCACCCCTTTACACCTTTCTCCTTGTTTTAATAGAAAGAGCCAGTAGTCAGACTGCAGCTTTGATAGACTGATCGATCGAATAGAGATAGCTTAGGTCAAATCTGTTGGTAGGCCCTTGGTTGCAAAGAAGAAGAGCCCAATTGAAGAGAACTCACGCTCCTAACCCCTGCCGTGTAAAGCGCATTTTCAGAAGAGTGATTGGCTTGCAGCCATAGTGTGCACCTATCAGTCACTTCTTCATCTTGTCTTGAGTAAGAAGCTGGCCTTGGTTGAATAAGCAGCCGGCCGGCCCTATAGTAACGGGAATAGTAGAAAGGGAAAGAACCATTTCGAAAGCTGCGACTTGCCACTAAAAAGAAGCCAAAAGCAAAAGCTCTCCGGGCACACATGGGCATATTAAGTAGAAAAGTAAGCGTACCTTGCGCCTCTTCCCGCTTTGGAACTTATTTCTTTAAAGTCCAATCCGTCTGGCAATAGAAAACATTCATCGGGATTGACTGCCCTGCTTTCTTCTACCTCCCTTTGTTCCTTCAGAGAAGACCGACTTTCTGCTGCTGCCCGACCCCGTAGTTGAGCATGCCTTCCCGACTCGCTTGACTCACGGCACAAGAGGATGAATTGAAAGAAAGAGCTAAAGCTCCCATTGGAAAGCACTGCTGGAAGAACAGAGGCCGACTCAACATTCTTAGCCCGCTTGGACACGCATCCCAAACCAGCTGCAGTGGAGGACAGCCGCCGTTGGATTTGGGACGCGAGAGATCTCAGTCCGTTCTTTCTTCCGGTGGGTAAGGAACCTGCCACCAAATTTGTCTCTGGGGCAATCCTGTACCATCCAAAGTAGCCTTCTTTGTATGGACAGCCTCCGTGGAAAAAAGATTGACGGTAGGTAGACCACTTGATCAGCGGGAAGTGGGCCCAATCAACGAGAAAGAGTAAGCACAGATGTGAAAACCGCTGCCGAGACAGAGAATCGCGACTCCAAATTGGCGGGTAACGAGTAGACCGACCACGGATACGACTCAGAGTCCGGATCTGACTCCCCTTTACAAGGATAGATAATACGGGGAAGAAAGAAATATGAGAAGAGTTGAAATATGTAAGCCGCCACTGTAAACAACCAGATGCGAGAAATCGCCCCTGGTCGGCCGGGATCCTGCGCCCCTAAGAGAACAGCCTTATCCCATAATTTATATTTAAAACAAATCCCACATCATAGGGGGCAAAGGGATAGAAAATATCCCCAGGGCCATACTTGAATGGGACAGGAGACGCAGTCCAGACGGGCTGCCACCGCAAACCCACATTCATGGGTATATTGAAAAGCTGCGGTACATACCGTTCACATAATGAGATAGACTGATGACTATGAAAGTCATAAAAAGGGCTAGAGTCAGGAGCAGAAGGAGCTCAATCAATCGACTCATACTAAACTATACTAAGAGTATAGTATACTCTTAGTATGAGCGTTTCCGCACTACTATACTAGAAGTTTAGTTAGTTTTGAGCACGAGAATAGGGACAAGTACATTTTTACAAAATTGTATGCCTTCCAGTCTCTTCTACGGATCATAGTCCGATGAAAAGACGGTATACATCGTGGAATGCCACACCGGGTTAGGGTTAGTTACCCCGGATAAGGTAAGGACGTGTGTCGGTCAAACGAACCTGCGTAATATCTCATTAAAGACACATTAATAAAAGGAATTTCTTTTCATTTTTTTAATAAAGCGCAGTGTTCAACCAACCCTACCGGAAATTCTATAGCCAGTTACTAAAGAAAAAGAAAGCTATGCACACTTTTTTAGTCAAGCAACCAAAGACGCATAACCGGAGCTACTATGATAGAAAGGGGATATTCAACACATCTTTCTAAGGTGGGACGATAAGTGGCAGCAAGCACAGGTCAGCTGGTGGATCGGTAGGCGGGTAGAGATCTGTGCCGCAAGACTAGAGGTTTTGAAAAAGAGTAGTAGTCCCAGGTCGGTAGTCGAAGAGTCTCAAGTTCAGGTAGCGAGAGTCTGGGTTCAAGTCGGACTTCCCTTCAACTGAAAGAGGAGAGAGTCAGGTTGCCAAGAGATCCGACCTTGTCTAAGCGAGATAGGAAATGGTTCATGAACCGTGGATTCTTCGACGGACTTCGAGAGGTTGCCTGCCAATCTTTAAGGTTCAATAAGGCAAGCTGGGTGTACCGGAAAAGCTATGCGAGGGGAAGTGTCGAGATTTCTGCCGAGGATCCTATCTCAAATAGTTTGAGTGTAGTTTTAGAGAATGGTGATCAGATAGAGCAAGTTGTAGAACTTGAGTGGAAACCGCCGGTGTGCAATACGTGTCAGTCTTTTTTTTTGCCATTGTGAGGCGCAGTGTCCTACAAAGCCGGTCTGGGTTGCGAAAGAAGGCACATCTGCTCTTCGAGAAAATGTAGGAGAGAGCGTGGTTGATGAGGGGTTGACTCAGGTAGAGAGAAAAGGTCAGAGATCCGTCCAACGACCGGTTTTGGGAAAAAAATGCAAAAGTCTAAATGGAATAGATGAGGAAGGTTCTTCAAAGCCGAATGGAGGTGATTTGGATATGGTCGACAACTCCATTCTGGTTCTGGGTGAGAGGGGTCAAGGTGGCATGCCACCTCTTTGTGAAAATGCCCCAGATCTTTGCATGTAGATCCGGAGATTACTGCTTCCCTTCAGCTCTGGTCGGCTATACTCCAATCCCAATCAATAATAGGCAGGTTCCTACGTACCGGACCGGGTGTACACCTTTAACGCTTTGTTTTCCACAAGCATCCTCCTTTAGTGACGGACCATACATACAAAAAGCTGAGAAAGAATTTAAATGGTGGAGGCGGAAACCTGCTTCAAAAGAAGGGCGGGACTGATGACTGAACACCAAGCGGAACCGACAGAAGCGAAGGTGCAAAACCAACCGTCTCTGCTTATAATGAGAAGCGTGTCACTGCATCTGCATTTGCTCTTGATGTTGAACCCGGCTCCTGGAATACACTATTGTCGTAGCTGAAACGGCGGATTCACCTGCTACATTACAATACCTCGCTCCTTATACGGGAGCGGCTCTGGCTGAATATTTTATGTACCGTGAACGACATACTTTAATAAATCACTTACGTCCTACAAAAATAAGTAAAAGGGCAGGCTCTTGCCAATTTCTTGGCTGCTCACCCGATCCCAGATGACTCACCCCTTATAACAGATCTGCCAGACGAAGAGGTGATGGTGGTAGAACACATCAGCCCCCATTGGCAGATGTACTTTGATGGCGCATCGCGCACCTTGCCAGCAATTGACGGTAATACCCCTAGGCGAAAGGCAGGTGCGGGAGTTGTGTTCGTTACTCCTACAAAAGGGGTCATATATCACTCCTTCTCGCTTCTCAAACAGGAGTGTTCGAATAATGAAGCTGAATACGAGGCTCTTATCTTCGGATTAGTCACAGCCCTCAACATGGGGATATTCTACTTGTATGCATATGGAGACTCACAGCTTGTCATCCGACAAGTAAAAGGGATCTATTTCGGAAGCCAGAACTCGTACCCTACCATACCATGGTTCTGAATCTCATGGAAAAGTTTGCATTTATCGAAGTCAACCATGTCCCACGACGAGGAAATGCCGAGGCTGATGCCTTAGCAAAGCTTGCTGCGGCTCTGACTCTACCTTTGGAGGGAGAAGCAAACATCCGCGTTGAGCAGAGGTTCTTATTACCATCAATGCTCGACATTGTTCCAGAAGGGTGCCTGCCAATCTGCGCAAGTAGACCATTCATCAATTGAACATCAAGACTGGAGGCTCCCTTTCATTGAGCACTTTTAATATGGGAAGCTCCCTGATAATCCAGCGAAAAAGATAGAACTTCGGAGGCGCCTCTCGCTGTATCTATTCCACAACAATATTCTATACAGAAGGTCATATGACCACATGTGGCGGAGGTGCTTATCAGATGAAGAGGCACAAAAAGCTATGGAAGAGGTGCATTCTGGGGTGTGTGGTGCACACCAGTCTGGCCCGAAGATGTACCACAAATTGAAAGTCATGGGCTACTTTTGGTCTAAAATGGCTAAGGATTGCGTTGAATACGCCCAGAAATGTCACCAATGCCAGATTCATGGTGAAATACCTCATCGACCTCCAAGTCCTTTACACCCCACAGTCCCCGCGTGGCCATTTGCAGCATGGGGAACAGATGTGATCGGGCCTATTGAGCCACCCTCAAGGCGAGGACACTGATTCATCCTGGCAGCCACTGATTATTTTTCTCGATGGACAGAGGCCGTACCCTTAAGGGAAGTCAAGGCTGACAACGTTGTAGGCTTCTTTGAGCACCATATCATTTACAGGTTCGGGGTTCCAAATCGTGTGATCTCGGATAATGGACCAGCATTAAAGTCACAGAAGGTGTACCGGCTTGCCGCTAAATAGTTGATTGAGTGGCGGTACTCTACCATATACTATCCACAGGCAAATGGCCTCGCCGAAGCATTTAACAAGACACTGGTAAAGATCATGAAAAAGATAGTCTCCAAAAACAAGAAAGATTGGCATGAGAAGATGCAAGAGGCCAATTGGGCTTATCGCACCACAGTTCGGACTCCAACACAAATGACCCCATATTCTTTAGTGTTTGGAGGAGAAGCAGTCTTACCCATTGAGTTAGAGCAGCGAGACTCAATCTGGAGACGTTTCAGCTTATATTCCTACTAATGTAATTTCCATTACAGATGGACAAATATTCTTATCCGCCGATCTATTCAATGCTGGAATCCGACCTGCTATTAATGTAGGTATTTCTGTTTCCAGAGTAGGATCCGCAGCTCAAATTAAAGCCATGAAACAGGTAGCTGGCAAATCAAAATTGGAACTAGCGCAATTCGCAGAGTTAGAAGCCTTTGCACAATTTGCTTCTGATCTCGATAAAGCTACTCAGAATCAATTGGCAAGAGGTCAACGATTACGTGAGTTGCTTAAACAATCCCAATCAGACCCTCTCACGGTGGAAGAGCAGATAGCTACTATTTATACCGGAGCGAATGGATATCTTGATCCGTTAGAAATTGGACAGGTAAAGAAATTTCTTGTTCAGTTACGTACTTACTTAAAAAAGAATAAACCTCAATTCCAAGAAATTCTATCTTCTACCAAGACATTCACCGAGCAAGCAGAAGCCGTTTTGAAGGAAGCTATTCAGGAACGGATCGAACTATTTCTACTTCAGGAACAACCATAAATTTATCATACTTATTCTTAGCATGAGAGTAATCATTGAGAAAAATTTCTGATTTGAATCATTCAAAAAGGGTTTCTTAGTATAGACATTTAAGAAAATAGATGGAAAAAAAAAATTGCGTCCAATAGGATTTGAACCTATACCAAAGGTTTAGAAGACCTCTGTCCTATCCATTAGACAATGGACGCTTTTCATTTCTATTTTCTTCTTTCGTATTCTTACTTTACTCTTGTTCAAATAAAAAACGATTATACAGAAAATATATCTTTTCGGGAAAAAAAGGATGCATATCAAAATTGATGACGCATATACAATAATGAATATGGAGCGGGTAGCGGGAATCGAACCCGCATCGTTAGCTTGGAAGGCTAGGGGTTATAGTCGACGTTGGTTGATCATTTTTAACGTCTCTAATTCAAAACCGAACATGAAATTTTGGTTTCATTCGGCTCCTTTATGGAAGGTCCATATATTTCCAGAGAAATAATTAGATCCATAACATCTATGTCAGCTTTTCTGTATGAATGCATCTAAAGCTACTCGCTTTCTAGATGATCCCTCTAGAGGAGAGAGATTATACCAAATCTATCTAGTCTAGTTACTTCGTTCCCTATTTTCACTCCCAGGATCCTCAGGAAAAGAATTTGGTTTCTACCGAGCTGAAACAATATGCTGATGGTTCTAGTAAACCAAAACTATCGTTTTTTAGCTATTTGGCTTCAATTTCCTTTTACAACACAAAAATGGAAGATCTAGTTACGATTGGAAATAAACTTTTGTATCTTCATCCATAGACCCTTTACCTATACTTATTCAATTGGAATAGTTAATCCAATTCAAAAAATTATGCTTCGCGAATCCATATCCATAATCCAATTTTTTGATGCAATTTCTAATTGGCCTTTGGATACAAATCGTGAGAACGTATATTTTTCCTCAAATATGCTATTGAGAGGAAAAGGATTAAACCTTTTTAAGAAATAAAGTTTTTGATCGGAGTTTGAAAAAAAAAAACCGATGGACCCCTTAACTATTTAAGTTGTTAATAGAACGAATCACACTTTTACCACTAAACTATACCCGCTACATATTCATTATTGTATATGAATGGATCATTTGTCGAACAAAAAAAGGGGTGAGACAAAATCCAAGATAGCATCAGAATCGTGAAAATTCTAGCGTTGACACGTATTTTGTCTCGCCGGGCCGGGGACTTAAAATAAAAATAAAAAGAAGCTAAGCGAAGAGCGGAAAACTTATTTAAATAACATAAATATGATCCATCTATTGAAGAAAGGCCTAGAGCAGCACCTAAGTAAGAAATAGACGAGAGGAAGGACCAGGTCCGCGCACGCCTTCTCGAGGGCTACTATACTACCACTACCACAGCTGGCTTTGCCAGCATGAGCCGGACATCCAGCAATGAGGTGCCGAGCAGCTTCTCGTTCTCGAAAGCCATCTTAGACCTTAATGCAATGCAGCAGCAGCTGTGCTGTCGATCCCGATCTCGATCCAGTCGTCGATGAAGCAGCAGAGCCTGTTGCATCGTAAGTCAGAGCATCAATCTCTTTTTCGAGTACTGTCTTTTTTTCGTCGATCATGCGTTGACTCGGAGCACCACCACCGAGGGCCTAAGATGAAGCAGATCTAGTTCCAGGCAAAGAGTTGGATCAACAGCCCAATCTTTGAAAGGATCTGACCGGGTCATTGTGTTAAAGGATAACCCCTTAAGGTAAGACCAAACTCGAAAATCAAAGGCCAATTAAATATGCGTCTTGCAGCTCCTTAAGCAGTTTCGCCCCTTTCTCAACAAGCTGTGATAAAGGGAAAATCTCTTCCTTATACAATGCCCCAAGGAGACTACTACCCAAGGGAGACAGCTGCCAGCCTCAAACTTTTGTGTCAGCCCTCTTCCCTCGTTAGCAGCCAAACAGAAAAGCCTACTCTTGCGGGTACAGGACAAGAGAATGAAAAGCGGGGGGGACAATAGATTAGAAATTTTTTTTTAGTATAGGATAGGGTTCTGGCTACTGGACAATCTTCCTCAGATTGAAATGAAAATAAAGAAAAAAGAGTGAAGCCTAGCACCGCTCCAGCTCCTGCATCTGCTTCTACTCTATTCTGATTTCCGCCTCTTGGTTGACTTTGACTTGTCACAATAAAAAGGAGTTTCCCTATCTTTCATTCCCAATCGACCGAGCAACGAACTGCTCCGAAGGGCATTGCTTCCGCGCTTCAATCCATATAGCTTTGTATCTCAGAAAGTAGGGTTGATGTATCCAAAACTGCATTGGTTACATATTCGCATCCGACTCTTGCTGTCTTGACTTCTTTTTAACTGTGTATTCTCAAACCAATATCACACATACCCTGTAGACTGTTCCCACTCTGGTATACCAGCCTAAGCCTAAGTCAAGAGGGAAAGCTAGCCTCACTATACCGATCATGGCTTCTGCACCTAAACACATCCCTTCCTTCTCATTTGGCTTAGGGGATGCCCAAAGCTAGCCTCACTCTCATATCTCTTTACCAAAGCAGCTTAAGCTGACCTCTTTCGCCCAGTTCCTCGAGAATAACAATCATCCTTTGACTTGAATGCCGAAACCCGTCACTTTGAAAGCAAGGAAGAAGTCAGAAAGGAGCTTTTCACTCGCGAAAGAAGTAAGCACTCGGGCAAGAGCACGGCTGGCTGGCTCCCAGGTCAGATTCAGGGTCTTCCCCATAAGGAGAGATTAGTACTGGAAGGTGAAGATGAAGGAAGGGCTGAAACAAAGCAAAAAGGGGGTAAAGAAATATGAGCAATCCGCGGGAATAGCAAACCCCTATCTCTTATAAAGAAGAGGATAGATAGGTCCACGAGTTGAGACAGAGAAGTTCTGACTAATCAAGTAGGAGTTTACCCACGAGAGTCAGAGGCAGCATCATCTAAGGGGTATAGAATAAATTCAGAAGCACTATGCCCTGAAGCGAGAGGACAGGAACGAAGGGAATCAATGTGTTCCAATTTCTGGAGTAAGGACAGCAGCTGAGAAGGGACAAAAAAAAAAAAGCGTTGACGAAAGGTACGACCAGATCATGCGAAGAGCTCTTCGCCCTATTGATTAGGAATCTCGACCAGAAACCACCAGGCCATGTCTCCCGATAAAAGATGATCCCCACAATAGATGTCAGGCCTTGGCTTCATAAAATCAGATTGGATCCGCACTAGAGGATAAGAACACAGATAGGCTGACTAAGAAGATCTGCAAATTGTCTGACCTGAAAATCAGAGTTATTCAAAGGAATACCTGAAGAAAAGAATAAACACATGGCACAGCTGGGTGCTAGAATAGTAGTCGATAGAAGTTCGTCTCACTTTTTTCATCAAAAATAACCACTGCTTAACAACATTAGATCGTAGAAGATAAGCAAGCGGGTTCGGGTAGTTAGTCCTATTTTAAGGTAAGAAGTTCGGGTAGTAAGGGGCAGGTTTATATAGGGGGCTATATTTTAGAAAAACATATGGTCTTGCTCATTTCCCATCAAGGAATGGAGATTGGGTTGGTGTTGGAAGGGATGAAGGTCTCTCTCTTTCTTGGCCAGCAAGCAGAAAAAGGACTGAGGTCTTGGGGCGCGCTAGCGCGCGTACTCTGATTCTGACCATCAAAATCCGCCACTCACTCGTTGGTTGGTCTTCCATTCTGTTATCTTAGACTATGCCTTCGTCAATTCCATTCTTCGTCTCCCGTTTCGCAGTCTGATTGCTGGCCCAACCCAACATGCATTTGTGAGTGCCGTGCCAGGGCGATAGGCGCTCCGCAGTCACGCATGATCGCAAGAGCCTTTCTTGGCTATGTAAATAGAGGGCCGGAATAAGTGCCAGATCCTCAACAAAATGGATTAAGGTGGGCTTCGGATTTGGAAAAATTTTCTCTTTCTTTTTTTTTTTTTTCTCATCAAGTTCTTGTTTGATCTGCCGCTGTTATCACAATATTCCTCCTTTTGGGGTTAATGCTCTCAATGGTGAATCGATCATTCGCTATCCTTTTTTTTATGAGAGGACTGAATGGAAGAAAAGTAATGAAACCAGCGATGGCTACTGAATAACCTCCTTTGACTTTGTTAATAATAAACCCTTTGACCTTTTTCTTCGTTCGCCAAATCTTCTTCAGTTCTATCCAAGCTCGGTTTTGTCTGAATCTTCGTGGAAGAAGAAGCGGTTCACCAGCCGCTACATCCAGGGATCCCACAAAATCATTAAACCTGGCGGCTGCTCGCTCTTTGATCAGTGATTCACCGGCCACTAGATCGATGAAGAATCTCTCAACAATCCGCTTTTTGATCAGTGATTCACCAGCCACTACATTCAGGGATCCCACCTTATTCTCAAACCTGGTGGCTCGGTTGATTGGCACTCCTGTAGGCTCATCTTGCATACAAATTTTTGGGGTACCAGGTCCTGCATCCACCAAAAACATTTCTTCCCTTAAGTGTAAGCGTAAAACTGAAGATTGTGAGGCCTTTCCACTACATAATAATAAACTGGAATTAGATCTTGGAAATGATCGACTCCAATAGATGCTCATCATAAGCTTTTTTTTTCCTCCTATTCCTATTGATCAGAAGCATCCAGCAGCGCCACGCCTGTAGAAAGAGTTAAGCTACTAAGCTAAGTGTTGGGAACTCGTTAGAAGCGATTTGCCGCTTCCGCCTCTGACGGCTTCACACTCCCCCCTACCTCCCTGGCTGTGCCACACTTCAGAAAGGCCCGATTGGGGTCCTGCACTTACTTGTGTGAGCCCTATGCCTTCCTTCCCCCCTTTGCCCTATTATTCATTCTTTGCCCTATCCTATGTTTTTCAACCGATAAAGAAAGTGTCTTCGAAATCTCTCATAGGGTTTGGGAGTTTTCCCCATCCTGTATGAGGTCATTTATTATAAAACGCAAGTGAGCTTCCAGCAAATCCTGGATTTGTTCGGGATTCGGTACTTCTTCGTTTTCTAAAAAAGGCTCCAGATGAGCGAGATTTCCTTCTATGAATTCGAAGGCTGATTCTCGGATGTCCTCATCAGGGGATCGTCGAAGAATATCATCCAGATTTTAGTCCCTTATCATTAGATCAAAGAGTAGATCTTCTGAAAGTTTTCTCCGACCGTCAGCACTCTCTGAACATTTGTACGAAGGAAGAAACTCCGTGAAAAACCCAGCTATCACTCCCATGAGACGGCTAACCCCCAACTCCCGATACATTCTTAAGAGTCGACCAAAGGACTCGTTGGTTTGGACATAGTTTCTTGGTTACTCTGTCTCTGTTTTGCTCTCTCCCTTTTTCACTTAGTTTAGTTGGAATGGAAAGAGAACTTCCTTCAGCCTTTTTCTTGCCTGCTTCGGTCTCTCTGAGTGGAATAAGTGGGTCCTTCTTCTTTTTCCTGACTGATGAAGGTCGAACCATCAGATCGAAGTTTGAAAACACCCTAGCAAGGAAGCTGCATCTAAATTCTTACTAAAGGATTGGGGGTATTCCCCCGGTCTCAGTTGGGGAATTATCCTATGTCCTTCCATTGCCTCGAGTCTATAGATTCGGGCATATATTCTATTTATTATTCAAATATTGAATTGAATATAG
The DNA here is from genome assembly GCA_016920855.1 of Puya raimondii. Classification (NCBI taxonomy): domain Eukaryota; kingdom Viridiplantae; phylum Streptophyta; class Magnoliopsida; order Poales; family Bromeliaceae; genus Puya; species Puya raimondii. The sequence continues at coordinate 71,190,951 of JABWPP010000050.1, read as the reverse complement.
TTATATGCCCATGTGAACACCTACTCTTGATCCTGTCTGGAAGGCAAATTCCATAACAGAGATCGCCTTTGCCATCTGTGATAGCTTAATTAATAAGTAGGAATGAATTATCAAGTGTGAAGAGCTAAGAACTGCCGGGTCAGTCTTCCATTGTTAGTTATAGTTATAGCGGATCGCCAAGAAGGCTAGCTTTCTCACCTGTAATTGTAGAACAGTAGCTTTCGTCTAATCGAGCAGACAAGGGGAATCATAGCTAGACTGAAGCCCTGAACTATGGATGGCTCTTCTGTGCACACTCTAAGGCAGTGGTAATCCGAAAGCAAAGAATGAAGCAGGTAGCAATGGGAACTCAAAGACCGAATTTCCACCCTTCTGAGAAAGCCTCAATCTTGATATGCTTAACACATGTCGCAGATGCTCTTTTTCTTCTTTCCCCCCTTTATCACTCTCGTGCAATTTCTGAGACAACTGATGACTTCCCTGAGGACAAGAAGGGAACCGAAGGACAACTTTCATCCGACATCCGAACCGAGGACCGATATCGCGTATACGATCATCTATCTAATGGCTAGCTATCTTCAAGATGAGACTGGAGCCGAGAAAGCAAGCTCACCAACTGGCTTCACCCGCCTTTCTATCAGAGTTCTTCCCTCTTTCTGCTTTCTCCGTCTGTTGGCATTGAGTGCGTCACCACCTTTGATGTTGACTCTGACTCTGAGTGGTTAGAGGATCAGCAGCAAACCTATTTTTTCTTATATTACTTACCACCTCTATCTCCAGAAAGGAAAACAAAAAATGACAATCCATTCTATAGTTTGTACTAAATTACTTAGTACGAACGCACATCTCGGCCGTCGGGTAGCTGCTCACCATTTCTCAGTCTATATCTGTGGTTCCAGAAATGGAATTGCTATTCTCGATTCAGACAAGACAAAGATTAGTTTACGAAACGCTCTTCATTTTATAGGATCTCCCATTCGTCAAAAAGGCCGTTCCTTCTTTTTAAAGACCAATCATGTATTTCTATATGAGATAATGGAAGAAATGGCGAGCTGTATCAATGATTCTCAATGGAGGATCGGGGCTTTTTTGACCAATTCTTGTTCAAGTCCGAAAAAAATCCGTTCGAGAAAGAATAAGATCAATTTAGGGTTGAACCAAGAACCTGATTGTGTGGTTATTCTGGATGCAGATAGAAAGTCTTCGGTCATACTGGAAGCTGATCGATCACAAATACCTATTGCATCCTTAGTTGATTCTACGATCCCATTGGGATCCTTTAAAAGAATCACTTATCCCATTCCAGCGAATGATCCTATACAGTTCGTATATCTATTTCGTCATTCGATCACGAAAACAGTGATTCTTGAACGGGGAAGAATCGTTGCGATGAAGGAGAAGAAGGAACTCATCGATCGACCTTTTCCAAGAAGAATTGGTTTTAGTCGATCGGTCGAGTGGTCACCAGCTAGTGAGACCAGTTTATGGATTGAACAAGAATAGTACGACTTCGGGCTGGGCTGGATGGAACAAGTGCGAACAATCTTCGTACACAGCAGCCAACGTAACGTCCCGGGGCGGGGCGCTCTGACGATGCAGAGAGCAAACAAAGGCGAGTTTGAAATTTGCATTTGTAGTCTTGTTGCACGGTAGAAGAAATTCCATCGTCGCCTTATCTGAAGACGTAAGGCGAGGCCCTGTTTTTGCAATGGAAGAGGAGAAAGGGGAGTGTAGCGGGCGGGGAGAGGCGGGACAAGGAGAATCGATCGTTAATGGTGGTGAAGCAGAAGGAGGGCCTTCCTGGAGGTCACATTCCGGGTAAGCAGGGTCGCAGGGACAGACATAAAGCAGCATGTGAAGCTAAATTCCATAGGGGGGAAGTGGGGGAGGGGACGGACCCGCTCGGAAGGACGGACCGGTAACCTGCATCCGATGATAAGCCGGGAGGCAAGGGACGTGTTACGTAGTCCACGTCCGCTCCTCGGAATAAGGGATTCCCGGAGATATAGATAAGGATGAAAGACTGACTTCTATCAATGTCCGTCCCGTCGATTCCCATGATCCCTGATTCGGGTGGAGAAATCCACGTGCCGCAGGTAGTGCTTCGGAAGGGAAAGAAAAAAAGACAATTACGCACGCTATCGACTGAATCGAAGGTGCTTGTTCTCGGGGAGAGAGAGGGAGAGGGGGGAGCTAATAACCCCATTCAATGCTTAGCAATACATGACATTTCCACGCACGGGGGACATTGCCACGAGCGGAACATTGAATCTCGTATCTGGTACTCCTACGCTCCATTTCATGGCGGGGAAGGCCGCCATCGCATTCAGCAATCTTTCTTTGTACCATACCCCACGGACAACTCACTTGTATCTCCTCCCCAGCCAGTTATGGAGGGGTTAGTAGGAATGGAAGGGTAGAACACCCCATTCGAAACGGACGGACGGAATTTTCTACCCTTTCATCCGTCTGCCCTTTCTGAATCAACTACCTCGATCGGGAGGGACAAAAACCCTTCCTGACACTGCATCTTACCTCTCGTTCGCTATTGACCGACTGGCGGCATCCCACCGATGATGGGCATTATCTGGCACATTCAATCGGAAGCAGTTATTCTACAATGCTGAGATCCCTGCTCCATAGGTGCGAGGTGGCGATAGAAGGCAGAGATGGAGAATCGGGCGAGTGCTTTTCATCTCTCGGGGAGGGCTGGCCGAATATTGATTCTGAAATGAAATTGATAAACAGCGAGAGGTGGGGATAGAACTATGGAGAGGGGAGCTTTTTCTCGACGATAGTGCACTAGGGAAACCATGGAGCGTCAATAGCGAATAGGTAGGTCGAACCTGTAGGTCCAATGAGTAGGTCGTTATGCATCAGGTTAGTAGGTCGACTTGACCACCGATCGTGGATGATGACTAGAAGGACCGGATTGACCTTTTTCAGATCCTTTCCTTTTGTTGTTGTTCCAGTGGTATAGAGTTCGGGAAGAATAGAAGGTCAAGGACGGGAAGGATAGGCCGTGGAGGTGATAGCAGTGACCATGGACGAGGGCAATCTTCGATTGTGAAGGTTTTTTTTTCAAAGGGAAAAAGGGGGCGCTAAGGCTGGGCTTAAGAAGGGAAGGTTCGGGTATGAAAGAGGTTCAGAAACCTACGGGGCGTGGGGGAACTGAACGAGCCAGAGGGAAGACTTGGATCTGAAAGGCAAGTTGCCTATCCAATAACAAAACGAAAGCATTCATCATAGGAAGAGCACGAGCGGAAGGAGCGAGCTACTGAATAGCAAACCCTCAATTGAGCAGGCGCTGCGCTGCACTAAACAGAAAAGGTTGACCGCAACCCTCAAGCTATGACCCTCTCAATCTACTTGATCTCCTATGCCGGAATATGAACAGAGGAAGCAGTGAGTGTAGTCTTAGGAACGAACCCGGGGTTGCTCTCACAAGGGGATTGTACTAAAGAAAGCTATCAAGCCCAATTCCAAGCAAGCAACCTCTGGTCCACGGGTCGGTGAACGAATGGGTTTTGGGAAATAGAGAACATGGACTCGATTGAACAAAGGTGGCACCTCCATGAATAGCCCACTTGTTTCGGGCAAGAATGAATGGGACTCATTGACTCGAGTTACCGAGCGACCTCCACTCTTCGACTCGAGCTTTTGCTTCTGCTTTTCTCTTGTTTTGAGTTTTGAGCTTTTTAGGGAAAGCAGAAGGTATGAAATAGAACTATGTCTACGAGTGCCGCGAATGAACCGAAGTTCTTCCCAAGAACAAGGAGACGGAGACACGAACTAAATAACTCGTATCAGGCTACGGGAATAGTGAACGGGAAGAAGGAAAACGTGAGGCTTTCGTTGGTCATAAAATATGCCCTCCTCACTTGAGTAGAGCGCTGGTAATGCTAATTGAAGCAGAACGTCGGCCGAGAGAAGGGGAACTCCTTTCGTCGGTAACAATGGAATTGCCTATCACACAGTGGAGCGAAGCGGAACGTTGAACGGGAATACATAACTCGTGTCGTCGGTTATAAAATCTCCCTCCTTTCTGTTTCGAGAAATAACTAGTTTAGGTATCGGTAATAGGATTCCCACTATAGTGCAGCAAAGGTAATGCTAATTCGGGAAGCCAGAAGCGGAAGGCTCAATAGCCTACGGGAATAGGGAACTGAGTAAGGGGACAGAGGCACTTCTTTCGATCGGGAAAGCTATAAACAAGCGCGGGCACACCAGCAAAGGAAGTCAATCGCAAACATCAGTGAAGATCTTCGAAAAAGGCTAGCAATCCTCTTATTAGCAACCCGAAAGCGACGAATCCACTCCCTGAGCGCAACGCAAGAAGCAAGGGAGTGAGCGCCAACGCGCGAAAGCCGTTGCGCGTGGGATTGGAGTTTTCTTGCTCTTTGCAATACCGAACGCAGTTAAGCAAACATTGTTGCGTCCAGCGCATGATTGGTGTATGTCTATTCTTAGGATGATTCCTATGGATGGTACATACAATCAAACAGCGCCTTTGAAGTGTCTGTCAAAACTCATTTCGTAGAGGAGTTTTGATTTGTCTTCAGCTACGGATCGTTTTCCGTTAGCCATTCAAGGGATGCTTGTAGAGGCTCTATTTAACCTTACTACTGCTTTTTTTTTTGTTTGGGTTAGATGTGGTCTTGGCGTCCACTGTATTAATTGTCAAGCCTCATCAAACTTCTATCCTTAGAAAGAAAAGCTTGTCTGTCCTATTTGCGACCGGACAAGCTCTTGGTTTCCTTTCTGGCCTCTGTTTGCTCTATGCCATCACTTTCTAGTATGGTATTGTGCAGATAGGATATATCCTGGCAGAAAGTTTCGAAAGCGGTGACGATATCGTCATTGGGCATTCCTGGGTGGCTGCTGAGTATCAGAATGTGATGTCAGAACTCGGTTTTGGTCTTTCTTTACCGGAAATCGTCGAATCTCTGATAAAGGAGCTCTCGAATTCGAAAATTGCGGATTGGGGAGCGCGATTTGTCTCCGATCAGCATTTTAATGCTTCGATCTGCGAGACAGGCCGTCTTGGATGCCTCTTTGTCGAACTGTTGGTCTGAATTCACTACGGGTCTCTATGAGACTTCGCGGTTCCGGTTATAGACGATATTCGTCTCGACCTGAACATATCAATCCCTACAAAAATAGACATGGGTTTCGACAGATTTTGGTTGCGTATTCACCTGGTGGAATAAGGCCTCTGCCATTTGACCTGTGGCTTGGGTTCCCGGAAGGGTTCCTAGTCTGTCCATATACAATTGGAATGGTCAGGCAGATGCTCTTAGAGTCGTGTCCTCCGGATTGGGACTGAATGACCCGCTTGGCAGAAGATCTCAGTCGTCAGTTAGATGATGACACTGTATTCATTACTGAAGCTCTATTACTAATACATTGGATGGAGTCTTGTATTGAGTATCTGACCTTGGTATTCCAAAGTGAAAGTCGACTTTGAAATTACAGCATTTAATTTGCTTGATCCGCCGGCTGTTGTCTTCCGGCCTGATCGCAAAGACAATTTCACTAATTTATGAAAATAAGGTCGTTCTGGTGTTATGACTTAAAATACAGCTACAAGAGAATGCTTCTCTTATATATAAGAAAAAATGAGGTGATATGAGATTTCTATTGAGGTGAACGTTTATAATAGCTAGCTTAGCTTAACATAATCGACTAGAACGAGGTTATCAACTTGTAAGTCGACGCGAACTACATAGATGATCTTAGCAAACTACATATAGATCATCTTAGTTCTTAGAGCTAAAACTACACTAACTACATAGGTCATCTTTGCGTATAGATAATCTGAGTTGTTAGAGTCGGGCCGCTCGCCCGCGGAGGAGGCCTGAACCTAAAGCTCTTGCTGCTCATTTCGCAGCATTTGTAGCCTCCTCTCGAGGCCCTTTATTCCCTCTTCCATCGCGCGCATGCGGTCTCCTACGACGGCAGGGTTCGCCGGGCGCAGGTGTCTCCAAAAGGCTTTTTAGAGTATCTGGCGGTCGCGCAGGTCGTTCTCTACGTGCTCTATCTCCTCTCCAACTTGAGCGAGCCTTTCTGCGATATCCATAGTTCATCAACCGTGCTAATCAAAAAATTCTTTGATTTTCTTTTAGAGCACGAAGGCTTATCGAGCCCTCTCTTTATCTTTGAGTAGGTGCTTAGGATGGGAAGGGGGGTTCCTTGTGGTGGGGATTCTTTCCATTTTGGGTATGATGGACATGGACTCCGTAATTAACATGATGGGTCCAGCTTCCGGCGCATCAAGCTCGGAAGCGAGCGTGAACCAAGGGCCGCACAGGAATGATGCCGGCCAACAAGCCGATAGTAATGCAGGCCTCGCTCACTCCCCCGCGGGATCCTTTCCCTCAGTGCCTTCTTCCTTATCCCCCGTACCATCCGACCCCTCCACATCAAGATAGTCAATCGAGAGAAGTGTTCATCCGAGAAAAGGGGTATTCTTCCTCAAGTCGGTTATCCGTATCGGTGAAATGACTCTATCCTTAACACATACGCTTCGGTAGAGTTTCCCAACGAAATAGGCTAACGCAGATCCCTCTCTCCAGTTAAGTACCTACCCGTGAGATTAGAGCGGATTCGCTTGTCGTTGTATTGTGTCACATCGACTGCACTTTACTTTATTAATCTATCTGCTATCGGTTGAATCTCAATCTCGTATCAACAGATTCTGAAAGAACTACTTGAAAAGGAGGAATCCCAACGTTGAGTCAGAGCTGGAGTTAAAAGAACAAGTCCCTCTTCAGCCTGTACGGAAAGCTCTTCTTGTGCGCGAACTTTCAAAGAAAGATACATCCTATCTAATGATGCAACTACAACAGCTTCCAAGGAAGAAAGAAGCAAGGCAAGGCTTCGTGGTACTACTTCTGAGACAGCTCATGTTCCACTACCATTTATTGTATCTTCGTTTCGATCGGTTAATATAATAAATGGCAATTACCCCTACCTTTCTCGAAAGAGTAGAGTAGATCACATCCACTTTCCTATGAAAGAAGCCGCCCTACTCACCAACCTTTCCACAAACATTTCCAGAAAGAATGCTTTGGATGGCAGCTTCGCTCCAGAAAGTACCACTAGACAGCAATCTAAATGGATAACCTTCGCACTTGGTATTCCACATTTGTAGTGTCATCGGGAGAAGCTCCTGCTTTGATGCTGGCCAACTGGGAGTAGGTTCCGGCTGCTCTTTCTGTAATGCTATTTCGACCTCGTAAAGATATTAGGACTTTCACACTGACATTGAGACAGAAAACATTCGATCAGTTTCCCAGCGTGACACGCTATGATCACCGTCAAAGACAGGATTCGAGGCCTTTGTCCCCATTGCTTGTTAGTTAAGTAGGGAGAGAGAACGCCCCATCTCTTGATTACGAAGATTACTTTCACAGCAAGCACGAATGCGCGAGAAGCTTAACAATTATGTATGTAAATTGATATGTAAATTGAAACGATCCCCCCGGCTTTCCAAAATGGTAGACCAAAAGCACTGAAATGAATATGAGAAATGCGGCCTACCAATAGAAGGAATCTTTCGTTACTAGAACCCCTTCCTAGTGACTGTAAGCGAAATGCATTTAGTGGGGATACTGAGTTCAATATTTTTTATGTATAGCTCTGTTATCTCTATCTAAACGATTAAGTCTTCCAGTGGTCTCTCTCCCACCCAAAGCCATCCCTTCACAAGAAGGAGCTTTTGGCAGTGAGTCGAAAGTGTTAGTGAGAAGCCCTCCCCTATCTAGGACTATTTCCACTCTTCTCTGAGTGCCTTCAACAGTGCTTAGGTAGCGCTCACAGCGAGATAGGCAGCTCAGCTTACTAATATTCCTACCCTAATGTGTCAAGAATAGAATAGGTAGCACAGGTCAGCAAGCAAGCATAGCTAGATCTAAGGCATCTGGATCAGAAGGTATATCCTACCCCCACCTACCCTCTTTACCAGGTTGGTTTTTTGCCCTAAAATTCAATGAGACAAGTCCCTTCTTCGCTATGCGAAGACTGGCAACAAACAAGGCTTGTTGCCTTTTAGTAGTCAGGAAATGAGACCTCGTCAACTACTTAGTCTTCTGTACAAAGAGAAAGCACAACAACCTTGATCTGCGGCTTTGAACCGATTTTTAGGAGTTCTAACGATCGTAGCGTAGGCCAAGCTGGGAACGGAACTCAATGATACTTTCCAGCTAGGGATGGTGGGTTTAGCCCCTATCTCTCCTCCTTAAGAGCCCTTAATGCATTCCATAACTGAATGAGCTTCCCCGAAGTCAAAGTCCGTGGACTACAACGCTCAGTTTTGAGCCTCGACCGGCACAGCAGGTCACGTTTCCATGTGAAATAGGCACTCCGTCCGTCAAAAGAGTTTACTACTCCGCTGATCAATCCAACGCAATAATCCCGGCTAGGCATCAGGCTCGATTCGGGATCACTAACAGAATCGGAAAGAAACTAAGTTTCCTTACTAAAAACAAAGAAAGTCGGGTAGAGGATACCTTCCTTTCAAGGAAATGGGATTCGTATTCTTAACCTAAGGATACCGAAAGAAAGACAACAAGACTTGAAGCCAGAAAAGAAGAAGCTTGCTCTTCCGACCCAACCGGCTTTTGCGTGCTATTCCTTCCGCCTTGGTTCAGGGCTAGTTTAAATAAAGCACTAGCCCGAGGCTTACGTAGTGAAAAAGGGAACTAGCTCTTCTCCTCAACCTCTTCCATTGGAGCTAGCTATAGAGCGCACTTTTTCTATGCTTTATTTACTATCTATCTATGCGGGGTTCCCCCTCAACAACTTGACCCTACCTACCAACATACTATAGTACTACTTACTCTCCAGCCGGTCCTTCTTCGGCCACTTCTTCGAACGATTATGAAAGAGTTGGAAGGCCTTCTCATAGCCTGTGAATCGGAAGCCCTAGACCATACCAACTCGCTTCAGACTCACTTTCCAGCTCACAATTGAGAAAGTGTTCAACTTCAAAGGTCGGAGAAAGACTCTCTACAAGCGGATAGGAGTACTTTTCAAGTGCACCCATGTCCCAGAGGAAGGAAGATATGAGTTAGGGCGGGGCATGACATACCTTCACGTAAGAAGAAGGTGCGGGTGTACAGGTCTAAGTCCTAGATGAGAAAGGCGATGTTCGCTAACCACCTAACCATCAGCAGATCTGCTTTCCAGGGCAGGTGAGGCTGTTCTGATTGATCCTAATCATGCGAAGCCCACGGAGCGGTATTAACTAAAACATTTCAGAAACCGTGCTTTCGATGGCAAGGCCAGAACAACCAAGGGACAGGATTTTTTTCCAAGTTAGACTGCTGCTCGACCTTTCGAACGAACTGATCATGATGTATGTTCGTATTGACATGATAAGCTCGTTCGCCCCTACTTAGTCTTACCTAGAAAGTGGAAAATACATTCCCTTGTTGTTTACTACCTGATTATTGGATGCCTATTCTGATACGGAGGGACCGGTACCCGCTCCTTCTGTTTAGGATTCCTGACCTTACTAAACGCTCCCTTTCACAAATCATTCCTTTTATGGTTGAGGATTTGGTAAACCTAGAAAGATTGTTCCAGGAGAGGGTGAATCTCTTGAGTATCGTTTAGCGAAGCTTGGACTTCATTGTAACATTTTTTTGGATGGGAAATAGTGTGTCTAGTCGAGGCAGCAGATATGACTCAAGAACAGGTACCCTGCTACTTATGAATATTCAACTAAATCTGCACATCCAACATCTAGCTTTCCAGTAGATTCTGTATGATATGAGAACGTCTGTGAGTAGCCAACATCTGTATCAGTAGCTGAGTCAATCGAAAGAAGGGTTTCTGAATTAGCTGAGTAAACCGCCCAGCAATTCCTCTACTAAAAGAGCGGGCTCTGCCGTAAGGAATTTGATGTCAACACTTAGATAGAGATCTTGCTGTAAACACAAGAAGTACACGAGAAATTTGGAGTTGGGGTACCAAAAAGAGTTAACTTAGGTTGACGGTGGAACCCCTCTTCTTAGGGAAAGAATGGGGTGGGAGACAGAGAAAAGATAAGTAGGGTTTGCCATAGCATTATTCGTCTTTGAAGCTGTCTTATTCTAGCCATGTCATTAATCGAGGGATTTCCGTCCGCACAGTAAAGCGTGTGCATTTAGAAAGGTTGACTTCTGTAGGCCCTGTTCGGCTATGTATGTCCAAGCACACAAGCAACGAGGGTGGTGGTCTGGTAAGGTTTCCTCCGAAGAACCGAAAGCAAAGCGCTATGCCGGGATCGGGTAAAAAGCAAAAGTATAGCGCGCAGAGCAGAGCATAAAGTCTTGGCTTGATTAGGACAAGCATAGCAGGTGCGTAGCAGCCTTGTGGCGCTGCCCTTTCAGGTATATCCCATACATCGATCAAGTAAGCTTTCACTTCAACGGAGATAGAAAGTCGTTTATCAATTCCCAGCGTGACACACTAGATACAGCTGCAGAGACATGAATCAAATCTTTTGTCTCCCTTCTTGCTAGGGAAGAAGGTTGCCCATATTCTATATCTTGATTCGGAAAGATCACTTTCAGAACGGATGCATCTCAAGCTCTCGCTTTCAGAGCAGATGTGCGAGAAGTTGAATTACGAAGCTATGCTGATATCTATCTAAGAGTCCGGGGCTGACCTTACCGCATTTCCAATCTACAAGCAAAGCATTGAATGAACACAGAAAAGAGTGGGAATATGCTCCTAGACTAAAGAGGGTTTTCCCCACCTCTGAAGCTTTCAACTCATCATATGGCTATGCTTATGCGCGAGAACTTGTGTACATACAATCATGAAAGAGCATTTAGAGATGGAAGCAAATACTTACAATGAAATCACAGACTCAGTAACCGGGGAAGCTCTCAAAGCAAGGGTATGAAATAGGTTCAGAAGCTCGAGTAGGAGTTGCAAGCCGCATCCGTAGTCTCTCATTCTAATTCCCCTTCTCACTTTGCTCCATCCAATTCTGATTTATCATACGCGAAGGAGCGAAACGGCATCCTTCTTCTTTGAGTTGTAGAACGAGACTTTCTCTGCTTAACGAAGGCACTGAGCATATTGAGACTTGATCCTTACGAGCGAAGGCTACTTCAATAGATTCATAAAACTGAGCAGAACAGTTAGTGCTAGTACAATTGTTATCCCATCCATGACCATAGCCCGAAGCAGACCTGGAAGCTGATCTGCGAGTGAATTAAATTGAACGATTAATATCGCCTTTCATGCAAAAATATTACGATTTCGATGGCTTCCTTTCCGGATGTCGATTGGGATAAGGCTTTGATCGAGAGCTAGGAGATTCGGTTGTTTAACCTAAGAGAGGAGATCCAGTTTACAGAGGAGATGCCAGGGGCAGTGGCTGTTCAATGAAGTTTCTAAGGGGTAAGGCTTTCTTTTTTTATAAAAAGATAAGATCCTACTATCAAACCAAAGGAGATTGCCAACAAGAGTAGCTTAAAAGCACCTAGTTACCGAGGCAGATGAGAAGAACTGAACAAGCCAAGAGGAGTACTCAATCAAAGCGAGCTTTCATTTTAGCGGGGGAGAACATCAATCGTTCAGAAAGCGATTCTGAAACCACCGTTGAGAAGGGTATGTGAAATAGTAGACGATGGACCAGCAGAGTACTAGAATAGGTGAAGCTTTTTCGTTACCAAAAGATATTAGTAGTTTAGTAATCGGAGCAGATGATAGACCAGAGCGGACCGGAGAGTGAACCTTAGATGGTAGGGGACAATAGAGGATAACAAGCCAGAAAAGTTCAAAGGGCTTTTTCCTTCCGAAGAGAGTAGTTACTAAATGGACAGGCTTGGTTTTGATGCCGATTGACGGCTTTCTTGCCCTTGCTTTCTTTCCTAGTCCTGAGTTTTTCTTCTTGACTATTGCTTGGGATTGGGTTTTACACTATTCAATACAAAATATCTACTCGTGGGCGGAGGGGAGGCAATAGATTCATCTTGTCCTTGGCTTGTGAAGGGAAGAGAGGCTACAGGGTATCTGACCCCGATGACATAGGGACGGTTAGGCTTGTTGGCTGGCTTATGATGGTTTCCTGTCCCAATTCAACATATTCCTTTTTTTGCTCCTGCTTGGTAGCAGGCTTGTGTGCGAGCTTGGTCCGGTTTCGATTCCTAAAGCCCACGGAGCGGTACGGGACAGGCAATGGATATTGTTCGGGGTAGGACTATTCGAGGGGCAAGGCAAGGGAATGGGGAGAAGGGAAGGCTAGAGCTGACAAGCGAATACCTGCTTCCCGTGGCGAGCATAAACCTTTGGCTCGTTGGTTCATACTAAATCTGACTTCTTCCGGTTCGACTTGATGAACAACAGCAACCGGTCCATTACTGTAGTCCCTGACCTTTGAAAGCCAAGTGCCCTCCTCTGGTCCTCCGTTCACTAACTTCCTCTCCTCTTTTGAATAGGGTTTTGGAACAAAGTAATGCTAATTGAGCGAGCCCAGCGCTTAATCATAGACGAGCCAGGGGGTGGTTCTTTCTCGCCACTGAATAAACCCTTCAATTGAGCTTTAGTTCGTACTCCCCTTCCATCCGGTTGGTTAAAAAGTATGTTCATCGGTAAGGACTGGAGTGGACAATATGAATTCCCTTCTTTTGCACAAAGGGAACGATCAATGACTGGAGTGGAGCTAAAGGATTCCTTTCAGGCAGGAAGCCCAAGCGGAACGGGCTACAGTAGGTAGTAGTCCAAGTCTTTCTCCTCAGTTTTGATAAGTGAGACGAATCCCGTCTGAAGCACGAGTTGAACGGCCTACAGAATCAGAAAAAAGTCAACCCGAAGGCACAAGGTCTTCTCCTCAGAAGAAGCTGAATAAAGGGCGATGGCTTCCGTTAGGAAGTTGAACCTCTTTCTTCGCCTTCTCTTCTCTCTCTGGTGTAGCAACCGACCCCGAAACAGCCGAAAAAGCCACTGGAGCAGGTTATAGAACTGATACTTGCAACTGTTTCAGGTCTATTTCCGTACGTAGGAGTAACTGCTTCCGTAGGAGAAGGCACACCAGCCAGCCCAGGAAGCCAAGGTTGAAAGATAAAGATCACAGACATGTGGTGAACCATACCGAGATAAAGCAAGGCACTTCCCAAGCTTGAAGTGGGAATTGAGAGGCACGAGACAGCCCTCAAAAAAGGCGAAATCCACGAGAAGGCCTCTTTGAGTAAAGATAATCGTGGTTTCCCACCCTCCTAATGGTCTAAAAAAGCGGAGAGAGGAACCCTACCAGAGCAGAGAGCATCGGAGCAACGGAAAGAGGCGCAGCTCCAGGGAAACACAGGTGACGGAGCTGCGAACCAAACGGAAAGGGCGAAGGAGACGGCGAGGAAGAAGGATCGCAGGTTAGTCGAGTGAAGGACCCAGACAGGGTTTCATATAGTCGAGCTAATCAGTCCAGAAGTCAGAGCAGAGCAAGAAGAAGCCCTAATGGAAGATTTTTTTAAGGGAAAAGCCTGTCTCTGAGTTTGCCGATGCGCTTCCAGGTAAGAAGGGGATAATTGGCCGAAATGGTTGCCCTTCGTAAAGCCAAGCCCATGGAAATCCTCAAGAAGTCGATGCCCTCTGCAGAACACTCTGTTCCCTTGATGCCAGTCACTGGAACTGATGCACTTAGACCCGTCCCAGATAGTGTATTGATCCCGTCCGGCAGCCCCTTCATTAACCCCTTTTCCGGAAACAGACCGAAATGAATGGTTTTCTGGTTCCCCCTCAAGATGTCTTTTTCGACAGCGTGAACAAAAGAAGCTCGTGCCTGGTCGGGAAGTTCCTGGGATCAAGACCGGACCTTAGATTCATCAGAGATAAAGCCAAAACCGCTGCCCTTTTATTTTTGGCAAGGTCCCATACATTATGCCTACGTGGCACCTCGGATAGTCATGGATCCTTGAACCATTAACGGGATCATATTTTTTGTCTTGGTCAAGAATCCAATTGGTGACCAATGCTGAGTCATCGATTGCTTCCACCTGGCAAAGTCCCAGCTCCTTGGCTCGTTGGATACCGAGTGACAGAGCCTGGATCTCGGCTGTGTTATTCGTATGAACACCAATTTGAACAGAACCCTCTGCCACCATTTGATTGCTTAATCACATAGCCGCACCCGCCCGGGGTTTCCTCGGCTCGCACCGTCGTAATGTAACTGTGCACAGTTATTTCTATCTGGGTTCTGTCATTCTGGGTTGTCGACTCACTCTATGCTGCAGGTTGAATTGTTCCAGAACCGCTTCCACGGAATTTTAGGGATTTGGGTCTGCTGTATCAATGCACCAGGACGGACTCCCTCTATGGATTGGTTTGTCTTAAAATATCGCATAGTTCCGAGACCACCAGATTTGAGCTGTGATCATTTTTGGTTTTTATTGCAGTAACCAATTGAGTTTTGGTGTCCTACTCGTTTGAACCCAATCTCTTTCAATCCATGCTATTAGATCCGAAATTCCATGGACGCAATTGGACATTCAAAAACACAAATGCGTGTGTGTTTCCTCTGCCCGCTTGCACATTGGGCACCTGAAAGGTCCATTCCCATACGTGTCAATCTGTCGCCGGTGAGCACTTTCCGATTTCTCCACTGCCAGTCAAAAGTCAAGGTCGACGTAGGCCTCTTCCATCTATCTCTGTCGATTTAGAGTGGGATTGCTCTGAAGGTATAATATTCTAGGTAGAAGCAATTTCGGGGAAAATCCAGCAGCAGTTTAACCAATTTCTCGCCCAGTGGAGGTAGTAGCAAAGTCAGTGGTTTCCTCCTTTTGTGAAGTCTTTTTACTCAATTTATGCGGGTCCCACATAATGCACTCTCGGCACATGGGCTTTGTTTGTCTTGAGCTCTTTACCTACTCTTAGGTGGTTAATTCAATCAATAGTAATAGGGACGATTCAATCATTCAAGTCTAGGAATGGCAAGTATTCCGCCTTTTCATCGTGCAGTTGGTTCAAGTTCTGATTCTGATTTTGTTTCCAAACATGCTTTCCCACGTGGAAGGAAGTGTCAACAAATTCCCTTTTTATAGACGGAATCACGCTCTGTAGGATTTGAACCTACGACATCGGGTTTTGGAGACCCGCGTTCTACCGAACTGAACTAAGAGCGCTTTCAAAGAAAATTTTTTTTTTTCCACTTAACTTCTCACACATCTCGCATACATATAGTATCCAAAAATGGAAGATTATGCCCCATTTTAATTGATCTCAATTAATCTCTTGTTACTGCCCATAGCACCCTCGTTACTGCCCATAGGACTCGTTACTGCCCATAGGAGAAGTCATAGGTAGGGATGACAGGATTTGAACCCGTGACATTTTGTACCCAAAACAAACGCGCTACCAAGCTGCGCTACATCCCTTTTAAAAATTGTTGTACAGTGTCATTGTACAAAATACCTGTCTTGTTTTCCACATCTTTATTTTCTCCTCTATCTATATAGAACTTTCTTGTCATTTCTTGTTTTTGGTTTCATATAATAAAAGAATTATATACATCTGAAACCCAACCTAACGTATAAAAAATAATGAATATTTATCCGTAATGCTCAGGAAGAAGGGGTCATCTTTTTCTTTTTTAGTGACAGGAAAATCCCATCTATTGGTTCATTGTACATATCCATTTTTGTTAGGAAATCCGCGTAAAAATAAATAAAAATGATCTTGAACTACAGCATCTGACAATATATGTATTACAATAAAGAAGGAGGATTTTCAATGCGAGATCTAAAAACATATCTCTCCGTGGCACCTGTGCTAACTACTCTATGGTTTGGGTCTTTAGCAGGTCTATTGATAGAAATTAATCGTTTATTCCCAGATGCCCTGTCATTCCCCTTTTTTTCATTCTAGTTATTGATATGCGAAGAAATGAAGAAATAGAATTCCACATGACGTAACTAAAATTTCGCCTCTCCCTTTCAATTCTTTAGGATAGTAAGGAAAGAGAAAGAAAAAGTGTATTGAACCTCATAAAAAATCCGGTAGATCCAAGATCGAATTTTGGAAAACAGAAATAAAATTCAAATGTGTATCCAGTCTAGGGCAGGCTCCACGAAATCATAGCATAGAAAGAAGATACTTAAATGAAATATTGGGATTTAGGATAGAAATAATGGATAGTTAGAAAGAAATTGTATTACTTAATTATTATTCTATTTTGTATTACTTAACTTAATATATACTATATTAATACATATTCTATTAATTAGATAATAAATTAATTAGATAAGATAATAAGAAGAATTACAACGAAATGTTTAGAAATGGAATTTCTAATTAGTAACTT